>VXBO01008863.1:75885-194133 GCA_013400135.1 Rhinoptilus africanus | reverse complement strand
GGCGGCGCTCCGCGCTCCCCTCCGGCGGGGCTGGGTCTCCCCCCAGCTCCGGTTCGGGGTCTGGGCTCCCCCGGGTCGCCAACCGGTGCCGGTGAGGGGTGGGGGCGCGGGGGCGGCGGCGCTGATGTCATGCCGGTGACTGGGCATGCTCGCCGGCGCTCCGCGGGGGCGGCCGTCCGCTCAGCATCCTCCGCACCCGCGCAGCATCCCCCCGCCGGCGCGGAGCGAGACAAAAAGCCCAGCCAGCTGCGGCATGCCGGGCTGCTCCCCGGGCAGAGGAGGGGGGGTCCCGGCGGGGGGGTGCGCTGTGCCCGTCCCGCCTGGCTGGTGGTGGTTGCTGGTGGTGACTGGTGGCTGCTGGGCAGCGCTGGCGGGACCCGCCGAGTGCCCGCGGAACAACCGCTGCACAAACATCATCAGCTGAAATGATCCACGCGATGTGAAGTTTTTTTCCTCTCGTTGGAAAAAAATAAATAAATAAATTTAAACATCACGTCACTACTGGCTTAAAGCAACGACATATCCAAACTCCGCGTTTCCCCCGCGTTTTGTCGGGGAAAGCGTGCTTTGTAGGCTGTTCACAAGAGCAAAGGCTTTAAAATGAACAAAGCGTGCGCGTATCGGGGCCCTGCGTGGCTCCTTGGGCGAGTGTTGAACATGGCGCAGCGCGTTCGTCAGCCCTGCACGGCAAAGTGCCTTTTGCTTTTCCTTCCTGGAGCCCCAGCTTTCCAAAGCAGGTGGCTCGACTGGGGTCGCGGTCAGGAGGCTGGGGGTCCTGGTTTTGGTGGGTGTTCAGCCGAACAGTTGAAGTTGAGTTATATTTTTGGTTTACTGTCTAACCAGCCCGTGTCTTTGGTGCTTTGTTTTATATATTGGTCAACCGTGGTTAAGCCAATAATATGATCCATACTGTACTACGATAAGGAGATTTTAAAACTAACTGATAATACAAAGAACGAGCAATTTCTTGTATGATTTGTCAAGATTCTTATTAAAACCTCGATTTTTTGCGAAACTGTTTTCATGAAAGTTGCAAGATGGTTATAGAAAAAAATTACTCAATTCTGGACACAAATGGCTAACTTTTCTTAATTAGTTTCTATTAAATGTTTTCTGTGTAGTCAAATTAATTATCTGAAGGTTAAAGTCATAACAGCTAGAACAGTCTGTTAACAATAGAATAATCAAATTGGTTATCAATCTCAGTCAGCAATGGAGGGCTGTCTTTGGTCAACAAATACTTGGAACCAGTAACTGTAGCACAACGTCAGCAAAATGCCCTCCCCCCTTTAAATAAATAAACCCTCAGACCTATTAAAAGTAGATTAAAATACAGCTACTGCAAATCCTTTAACAGTGTTATCTTTTTAAGAGAAGCAGAATTTAGAATTCCTCTATCCCACCTAAGTGAATGTGCAAGTGTATGATGTATCTTTCTCGATAAAGTATCGGTTGTCTGGGAAAACAGTAACTACGATGCTTTGAAAAAGATATCTATATCTTGCAGACAGGCGGTAATTCCTTTAGCAAAGGTAAAAAGGAAAAATAATAGCAACTGTCAATTTCCTACCATGGAAGTTAAAAAAAGTAGCTAGAGATAAACAAGAAAAGTGCACGTGTGTGTTTATTTAAAGGAATACATATAAACACTTATTTTTAGATACATATATTCACTTTGGCAGGATCGTTTTTTTGGGGGCTTATTTGCCATCTTGAAAATCTAGTCAGGAGCTTAGAGTATGGCTTTCCTTTCCCTTCGCAGGGCAAACCACAGGTCTTTTTTAGGTCTACCTTTTACTCATCTTAACTAGTGAAATATGTCCTCAAACACTGCTGCTTTTTTTCAAAGAGAAACCATGCAACTGGGGTTCCGTGGGGATATTTGTAGTTTTATAAGTGTAAATGAACATGAAAATCTTTCCATATTCTTTGTCTTCTTTATATGCAGTACTGAGCTGGTTGAGCTTTAGTGTAACTCGATCTACAGTGGATGCCGCTGCAGTATGTTAGTAGAAAGCTGTACCATTTGTTATTATTTACTGGTTTAGAGTGACTGCTTACCTCCAACAAATAATGCCTGGCAGGGGGAAGGAGTCCTAATTCTGGTGGAAGGTTCTATCAGAGTGACCTTCCTTCTAGAAAAGCAGTATTTTAGCCTTCAAAAGCTCTTAGAAACATTACATAAAGCAAAAATAAACCAGAACCAAGCACTTTTTTGTGTGTGTTTTACTATAGTGTTTGAAAAACACTGCAATGCAGCTTTTATTTTTGTTCCATAAAATATTGGAAAGAAAGAGGTTCTGTTAAAATTTTAAAAAACCAAACAAACCCACTAACAACCCCTTCCCCCTCACCCCCCTCGATGAATTCTGTCATCATGTAAGAAAAATTAAAATATAAATGATTTATAGGAAATGTCAATTTTTTTTTGACTAGTGAGTCTGAATAAATGTAGTTCTGCTCCCCAACAAATAATTGTGGGGAAAATGCTTTCTTTCTGAACCTCCCACCATCGCCTCCCATTATACTTCTCTAGTGCCTTGAGCGGATTTTCCAAGAAAAATTAAATATCACAACTTGATGATATTTCTTGAAAACAAGCAGCAATGAAGGAAGTTTAACAACTTAAGCTTGAGTTTCCCCAGGATATCTTTTCATGCCTTGACAAAAGCTGTATCTCTGCGATGCCTGTGGTTGCATGGTTCAGAGCTCTTTGTCAAGGAAGTCCTTGGATAATGTTCCTAACTCGGTTCAAACCAGTTAAACCCCTCAGAGTTGGGATTTGACCCAGTGTCTCATATTCTGGCCATTTCCATCCGTCTTCATGTGCTCTGCACATGCAACGCGGTGAAGTATGGAAGATTGAAATGTCTTACCTTAAATTTTCCTTTGGCTAAAACAGAGAAAACCCACTGGATTTTGAACCTACTTTAAAGTTTTAAATATAAAAGCCTTTTAGATGTATCTCATCTTTAACCATGGCAGGAAAAGGTGATGGTGGTAAATCCATCGCTTTCTTTTGTGGTTAGCTACCCAACAGTCTCAAAAGACTGCAGTTTCATTTTATGTTTCTGCTCCTCTGCAACCTCAAGGTGACTCTCTGATTGATTGTGTTGGCTGACATACCTAAAAATGTATTTTTCTAGCTGGCTTGCTTCTTATGGTCTTGTCGGAAAGCGTGGAGCTGTTTGCTGTAGTAAGCAACTGAGGTAGTCTTATGGCGGGTGGTGTCTTCATGCTTCCCCCGTTCCTCTGAGTGCTTTTATTCCTGAGCATCTGCAAAGGAAGGATGCAGAGAGGCTCAGCACCTGGTGGGATGCCCTCCCCGAGGATGCTTTCCTGGTTTAGATTTAGGGGGGAGAGTGCTTCCAGCTCTTGTCCCTCTCCTCTGTTGTAAACAATAGAGGAATGTAGTTGTGAAGGAGCATTTTCATCTCCTTTCTCTGTTAGGACTAGAGTGACCACTTCCCTTTTAGCACAAGGCTGAGGTGAAACTGATTTTTTTGGGCAAATATCTCCTGTTTAGAAAGGAGAATGCCTAAACTGTATCTTTCTAGCTAGCTCAGAAACCTCATGTTAATCTTACCAGAAAGAGGATAAAAGACTCTTCATTCTGGTTGTCAGCTGGTTTCTGAGCTGCAGTGTGAGTAAAGCCCAGCTTAGCGGGAGCTGCTGAGCACTGCAGTTCTCTGCTGCCTGCTCGGTGTCAGGCGGGCAGCGCAGAGCCTTCCTCCGCCCCTGGCTGCCTGCGCTGGGGCTTTTAGCAGAATTCCACCAGCTCCCGCAGCAAACTGCCCTGGGAAAACCAGCGGAGAGCTACAGGGGCAACGGGAGGGGCCCTGTGGGATCACGCGTTACTCACATGGGAGAAAATCCCATTGTTTTATCCATGAAACATTCCACATAACTAACTATCGTGCCTAAAACAAACAAAAATATCATCACCTGATACTCTGCTGCCATGCAATGCTCATTGCTCTTTTGCAGTGCCATATTCTATGAAGTAAAACAAAACAAAAATTGATGTCCGATTCCTTTGCAGCAGGTGGGGGGGAATCTGAGCAGCGTTGTGGGGTTTTTTTTTAATATTTTCTGCTCTAGTACTGTTTGCAATGTTGCCTTGTGGAGAAATTTCCTTCCTAGGATATCTGGATACATTTTACCTTTTATTTCATGTTCGCCAGTAAAGTCAGTAGAGTTTGTACTAATGAAAAAAAGTCATGTTCTGAAGTCCCTCCTGTATAGAGATCTCTGTAGGCAGTTGTCACTCTGTGGTTAAGACATACCCACAAAAAACCCCTGGGACAGTAGATAAATGACTAGTTTTAAAAAAATAAAATTAAAAACCTACCCTGTGCTGCATGATGTTTTTCACGGGGTGTGGTATATTGTGCTTCTAACAAAAGCCAAGCATCCATCTCTACTTCAAAATGCACAGCAGTTCTGCTTATAGAGGGTTTGTTCATGACTTATCTATAAATACCCTTTATAAAAAGCTCACACCGGTTTGATGTAGGATATGAAGTGAGATGGGATTTCTGTCGTGGTATAAAATATGTCAACGGACATGTAGCATGCCGTTTTCCTAGCAGAAGGCTCAGTCTGGGAACCTAGTGCCTGCTTTGTCTCCCAGCATCTTTGGTGTGTTTTCCAGTGAAGACCGAGCAAGTTTTGTATGAAAGTTTTTGTGAAGGACTGCTGTGAGACACAAGTGACTGGCATAGCTGCACGTGACATTTATATCGCATTGATGGTATCCGAAGACACCAAGAGCTGACAAATACCTTTGTGGGAGCTGTTTCTTTTGAAAGTGTTGCTAATCCTCCTACACCCTCAGATTCTCCTGTACCCTGGCATAAGCTGCTAACGTCTCTAACCTGCTGCATTTTCCTGTTTGGTGGATGAGATGTACCACGATGTGCTGTGCTCATTCCCCTGTAGCTTTGGGCTATGTTGCTTTCAGGTCAGACTATTTCCAGAGCAGCAGCAGCACAAGACGGACAGATCTGGCACTTGCTTTTTTTGGGTGATTTCTCTTAGTAGCTGAAGCCAGTAGGTGTCTCAGGAAGAGGAAGCCTGTAGATCATAGCATGTTGCTCTTCATTTAGGAAAGAACAAGTACAAGATGATTCCACTGGGTCTGGGTGGCTTTTCTGTGCCTTGCAGAAGAAACGGTTTTATTTACCGAAGAACTGGTGTAGTAGCCATTCAGGGAGCAGCTCGCATGCTTGCCTTTTGAAGAGTAGTTGTTTTCCTGCTGTGTTTCACACTTATTTTCAGGAGCTTGTGTAGAAGGTTAAAACCCTGGGAGTGACTACTGGCACAGTAGTTTTTTGGTTCTGTTTTCACGTTGTGTTGGCTAAAGAATGCAACTGTTCTGGATCTAATTATCAAAGTATAATACATTTATTTCTTGACACAGCAATGCTTCCATAAAGCACTGAAGCAAATGTAATGTACAATATTACTTACTCTCCTGTAATGTAAGTCAGTGGAGAAAATCTGCCTTGAGAAGGGCTTGAAAAATGTCTCTGAGCTTCTCCAAACCCCAGACATTCTCCTTCTCCACCAGCCTTTGCATCTGTCCCATCCCACTCCCTGGACTGGGTTGGTATGAGATAGGGAGGCAGCTTTCTGAAGGAAATGTGGGTTTGCGTGGTGATTTGGCACATGTAGAGCTTTGAAACCACGCAGGGGCAGAGTGATGTGTTTTTCAGAGGGTAGTGAGTGGCATGAGCAACACCCTCGTGCCTGCCTAAGCCCCATGGGTAGCGATGCTCTGGGGGGTTCCCCCAGGCTGCACCGCAGGTGCTGGGATGGGCTGCAGCTGATTTGGCTCCCGGGACTCTGCTGGCACCAAACCAGTTTTCTAAGATGCTCCTGAGACAGAGATACTTTCCTCCCAGTTAGGGTTCGAAGCAAAATCCTTGGCTTGTTAAGTGCTGCTTGGCACATTCATGCGAGATTTAAGCACAGATAGTCACTTCTGTGGGGCCAGTGTGGTTTGGGGATTTCTGTTTGTTTCTTTTCCGAATCCTCAGCTGTTTCTCTTCTGGAAGGGATATTCTTTCAAGCTTGTCTGTAAGTGCTGAACTGGGGGAAGTTATTCAACACGGATCAATGGGTACTTCTTGGATGACGTTTTATGTGCTTTTCTGTTTTCTAAAAATGTAATGAGAAATAAGGTGTGAAAATAGCTCCTATTTATTGTTGGTGGTGCTAGAAAGATGATATACTCAAAATACAATGCTTACTATTTTTTCACTGGAGCAATTTCCCTTTTGTCTTTCCTCAGGGCATTGACCTTTTTTTTTTATCTTTTTCTAATCCCATTTGGGTATCTTTCTCTAAAAATATCTTCATCCTGCATATCTGTCCTGTGAAAAAC
Organism: Rhinoptilus africanus; assembly: GCA_013400135.1. Taxonomy (NCBI): domain Eukaryota; kingdom Metazoa; phylum Chordata; class Aves; order Charadriiformes; family Glareolidae; genus Rhinoptilus; species Rhinoptilus africanus. The sequence goes on along the minus strand of VXBO01008863.1, from coordinate 187,745 downwards.
ATGGATTCCTACTTAAAGCTTTGAAATTTAAAATACAGATGATATATTTCAACAAGATAGATTGTCAAACAGCTGGAAAATGTAGTCTCATGCCACTCTCAATGTCTTTTTTCCTCTGGTAGCTTCTGCAGGATGCATTTGGTTTAGACCAGAAGGTTTAGACCATTCAGCGTCTGTGTTCCTGTATCTCCTTCCAGCTTGTTGCAGTCTTTGTTTCCTTCCCCTGAGATGCCGTAGTTAGTCACTGGTGTTTGGATTCATTTCTGCAAATGGCACTTCAGTCTGGTACAGTCTGATTTATCGGTATTTAGGGAAATTTGGGAGTACTTTTTTTTTCTGCATGGTTGGAGATGATTTCTCCTGAAGCTTCCTGCACTAAACGAAGGCTTAACGTGCAGTGAGCAAGCTGGTGGGGAGTGATGTGTACTTACATCTCCACATATTGTTTCAGTGTTTCAAACTGTGCCAGAAGAATAAAAGCCATTACAAAAGATAAAATGAAGGATGAGATGCCACTTGTAAGTCTTTAATATTAATGTGCTTTTCTCTGTAGTAGTTTTTTGGGGATTTTTTTGAGGATTGAGATACTTTTTTCAGGATTACAGAAATGCTTCTGTAAAAACAGATACTTAGGAGAAGAGATTATTTAATTTAGTTTTTCTTGGTATTTTTTAACTAGATTGCTGACACCCTTCATATCATCTTTGGTAGTGTTCTTGTTATTATTAAAATGACTCACCTTAGGATTTGGGTTTTTTTCTTCCACATGTAGTCATTCTGAAATGCCTGATGTGCCTCCAGGTCCGTTCCTAACTTTTTAAGTGCTGTATCAGAGCAGCAAGTTGCAGAGCTGCAACACCTGCAGGTCTCACAACTGTATTTTCTTAAAAGTTTTCCTTCTGCGGAGGACAATGTTGAATGAAAGTTAAATACCCGTGGTCAGTATTTGTCCATTCTTTTGTTTGAAGGCTTCAGCGTGCATAAACTGAGCTGTGTTGTTTCATTGGTGATACTGTACGTGCAGGGAGAAGGGGAGTTGTGGGCAAGTGCTGAGAAGGGGGCAGCAGCATAGAAGAAACAAATGAACAGGATTATCTGTTCTCTACTTGGAAAAGACACATACATAATCAGATTTCCACCTGTTAGCTTCCATGGCTTGGGAGGGTCTGGTTGCTGATGCATTTCTTGTTAAATTCTGGCTGGTTTAGTTGAATACAAAAGTGCATTTGTCAGGAATGTTTTCATCAAAAGATCTCTTCTACACAAGGGGATTTATTTGTGGTTTTTTTTCTTAACATAGACAACAGTCCTGTGCACAGGATGTTTTGTGTCTGTTTTTGTTAGATCCTTTTGAGCTTGACGTGTTGTGTCTTAATGTAGCCAAACAAGACCAAACACAATTACCTACCAACTACTTTCAGACCCTTTACTTTCACTCTTTTGTTTGCTTTTGTGTTGTTGCAGCTTTTTAAAACTCAGAGCTCAAGACAAGGTAAGGCTCATTCTGTAAAGATAGTTCCTAAGTTCCTCAGATGTCTGTAAAACCGTGTATCTGTGTGGGAATGAGTCTTGGTTCTGTTCTCAGTTCTGTTGTTGAGATCCAGGCTGCTGGAGGGTGAGGCAGCAGGGCTCTGCTTTGGCAGCAGGCTGTGCTTCAGCTGAGGCTGCGGGGATAGGAGCAGAAAAGTGATTTAGAGTTGTCAGTAATTGCTTGACACTTTTGACTTGACTGCGCTGTTGCCAATGTTTGTTTTTCTAGCTCTACTGGAAGGTGCACGTTGGATAATGGTGCTTGGCTGTGTGATGGCTTGGTGAACTGGGAAAATACCTTTATTCAATTCTGTTGGATTTTGGAGTGTGAAAATATTGCATAGTTAGAAAACAAACCAAACACAACACAACAGCAAAAAACCTCCTTGACCTTAAAGTATCCAAAATGGCATCCTCCATAATCTTAAAGGTGTGGAGTCACAGGCATGGTGTTTCTGATGAATTCCTGATTTTATTAGTCTGCTAGAAAGAGCCAAGCCGTTTCTGTATGTTTATGACCTCTTTGGTTCTTGACTTTTTATGAGGTGTCCTGGAAATGCATATGATTGTTATCAGATTCGCATTATAATATCAATAATTGGTCCCATGACAGCTTCAGAAACCGCATATTTTCTAAGTATGAGATAGAGTCTGATTGAAACCAAGAATGTTGTATTTTTTCCCCATGAGAAATGAGTATTCAGAGATAAGGACTTAAATATTTGATAGTTGTCTCTTACATGTCTTTGCAAAAAGTGATTTATTTTTTTAGTGCTTTGCTCTCTGCTAAAAGAAATCTTACTCTGCTACCTAGTTATAATGATGGATAGGAGGTGCTCTTGGTTAGTGTAAGAGACTCTCTTCTGGGTCAGGGAGCACTAGGATTCCTGGAAAACTGTGGTGGTTTTGAAGCCCTTGTTAAACATTTCTGTTGCATGAGGAGGATGTGATACTGAAAAACACATTTTCTTGTATGTCGAATGGCCTAAAGGCTTGCAATGACTTTTACTGTATCCCTGAATAAAATATTGAATTTACTTAGATATTGTTGCTATGAGACAATCTTTTCTATTTAACTGTCCTTGTGTCAGCCTGTGAGGTAAAGACGACCTCTTATTTTGGGGGGTGAAAGCTGACTTTTAAAGTCACATTGGGAATTTGTGGAGAAGTGGAGTCTCTGATACACAAGTATCGTTCTGGTTGCTAAATGATTATCTCACTTAGCAAAGATGTGCAGGAGACCGTTATCTGAACTGGGGTAACTGGGTTAGTGAATATTTTTAGCAAAGCTGTTAACAGAAGTTGGATTTTTCTGTAGTTGTAATCTCTTTTCTTGACTGTACAGTTCTCCTGAATTGCTTGAATCTCTCTATTTAGGCCAAGAGTGAGATGTGGATAATGCTGCAACTTCTCAAAAAGCTTTGAGATTTTATATTGTTCACTTAGTAATAATCTGTTCCACAAATCTATTAAGGTATTAAGGTAATAAATTTCTTAATACATTGCTCTGTAGTACAAATAGCTGAGCAGCTGTACTTGGAGGCATTAGCGCCTAGTGAGGGAAGCACAGGATGCAGTTGGAGGATGTATATATCTGTGTATGTATCTATATGTATATTGCACTAGCTCCTAACATGCAGTGATGTTCCGTGAAGAGGTGGTTGAAGCTAGTTCAGCTGGAGCAGGCACAGCAAATGCCTTGTTTGCTGTCTACCTGACGGGATTTGCTGATGGCTTGATCAATGCCACGTGCCCTTTTAGAACGCAGTGACTTCTCTGACCCTGGGAAGCCACGCTGCTCCTCGCTTTTACTGCTGATGCTCTTAGTAGCTGTTTCAGTTGCGCTGCACGGTTGTCTGCATCCATACAGCCCAGTCTTCTCCAACTGCAGCAGTCAATTCCTCTTTGACAGCCCAACACTGGTTTTTGTCACCATGCAACTCATACAAAATGCCACTACTAAAGATTGACTTGTTTGTCTCAAATTGCTACCCCCATGTCCTATCCATCCTCTACTTCTCTCCCCTTTTCTGTTACCTGTTTTTTCCCTCTTCCCTTTTATATTGCATTTTACTTTTTCTCTCCTTTTTTGTATTACATTAGTCCTTTTAGAACCTTCTTGTATATATACTCTCTTATTTTCTTACCACTTTTTTGGGTCACCCATAAATACCCTGTGTAAAACTCTGCTGTCATTCGATAAACACATAGGCTTGATTATTTTTCACTTTATGGTATCTTTTACAATTTAACTTCAAAGCAACGTAGTTCAATGATGCAAAGAAATCTTAAAGCAAAGTTAATCTTGCTATACAGAAGCACGTGTTTCTTTATACTTGAGAAAAATGTTGGTAATAGAGGATTTATTCTGCCCATTGCTTGCTTTATGTGCAGCCCAGATTTTCTGAGTATTATAGAATAACCTTAGCCATAAACTTCAAACAAAACTGTTGCCAGCATAAACAATTTATTTTAATCATACCATATGTGCTCACTGAGCTGTGAAGCACTGTTCAAGAGTTGCCTTTCTCTCTTTCTGTGCGGGAGGAAGGAAGGACTCCACTGCTAAGAGCTGAAGGAAAATGGAAGCATCTAAGGTGGTTTCATACTGGGCTCATGTGTGAGCCAGTGCCAGAGGTGGGAAAAAGAACGAGATGTGGAAACTCCTGGTTGTCAGTGCCCGACTTGGGAAACACCCAACTCGCCTCCCCTCTGGGGAAAAAAATGTTGAGATGAGTCATTGCTATCTCCATTGGCTAATCAAGATGTTTGAAGGGCTGCTTATTTTGAGATGGCTGGGAATATGTATAAATGCAGCAAGTGCAGAACTGGCTGCCTCAGTCGGAGCAGTGAGAAGCGCTGCCTTCAGCAGCCTTCTGGGCTGTTCATCCTCCTGGCAGAAGGACGGGAGCTGCCGCAGGGGGATCCAGCTCCTGGTGCTGCCTGCAGGGCGCTCTGATGGCTGGCTGTGTGCAGAGCTAGTGGATGTGGCTGTTTTCTAGAAGCAGACTGAACTATTGCCCCATTTTTTACATTTGTTTTAAAATTCCCTTTGTCAGAATTTGTCAATAGTATATGACTTAATATGGGACTTCTGTTTTTCTAAAAATTAGGTGAACTAACTCCTTGTTATGTTTTATGGTACATACATGCGCTATTTCAGCAAAGGCAGTGCTATATGAATGTATAATTTTAACTGAGCCGAGCACATTGCTCTTCTGGCTTGATGCAACTCTTAATCTGTTCACCTTAGTAGAGCTTGTGCTTGGCCTGGTTTGGATTCAGACTTTGTGCTGGAACTGAACAAACCTGGATTTGACTTGCAGGTGACCTTAGGCTTATCAGCTCCTTAGTCCCCTGTTAATACAATGGAAATACTCCTTGCTTTTCTCTTATCTGTTATTGGGTTTGGTGGTTTAAACTTCAGGGTTTTCTGATTTTTGGCAGTATGGTAGCTGCTGGTACACACCTCCGTTTCATTTTGAGGAAGTCATTTGGGACTCTTTCTTTAAAACGCAGGAAGCCTGAAAGCTGAAGCAGCTGTAGTCTTGCTGGTGGACATGGGAATTCAGAGCAATTATTCTGTCCTGGAGAGAGATACCTTCTATCTTCAGCATTTGCAGTATATTGCTGTGTATCTGTCCTGCTTTCCTAAAGAGCCATCAGTAACCGTGTAGATGTTTTTCTACCACACGCAAGGGCTGAGCTGTGCAAATGCAGTCATAGGTGTGCCAGGGCAAGCGCTGGAGCCCCTCTGCTCCTCTGCCTGGAGCTTCTGCTGAGAGCCGTGTAGGGGCAAGGACAGCAGCGCTGTCCTGCTGGTACAGCTCTGATCCTGCTCTGGATTGGTTTCTTTCATTAACATCTAAGTGGAGCATTGCTGATAAAGATGCCTTGCTGCCCGGGATGCCTGCAGCAGGCAGTGCTCAGCCCTTAGGTAAGCTGCTGCGAAGGGAAAGCGGGCAGCTCCTCTTTGCTGCCATTGCACACTCGGTGAGTCTGGGAAAAGTTATCCCTCCTCTTCAGGGGGGTAACAGGGAGAAGGGCCAGGTGGAGAGGAAAGTGTGTTCATTTACCAGTTGTCTCCAAAGCTGAGCTGGTTTGCGTAACAGGAACTACTTGCATTTTATTATTATTAAGACCTGCCATTTGGAGTGGCATGGGTATTAGAGACTTTGAAATCTATATGTATAAACATCAAGGGCGGGGAAGGCAAGAGACCTCTGTGGCTTCAGGACTAAGGAGCTTGAGGCTTTTTTTGGAAGTAGTGCCAAATGATGAACTTAAAGGTAAGCAGGGTGGCTGGAGGTTGAAGTCCATCAGCAGAATGGCCTGTGACTAAACAGGAAAAGCAACTGCTTATGCTGATGCAAATAAGAGGTCTTAACGATTGCTTGCACTCTCGTGATCCTCCTTATTTGCTGCTAGTTGACAGTCCTGTGTCGCCATTCTATAGGTTGTGGTCCTTTCATCATCTTCCTTATCGCAGTGGATCAAGAAACAGCATAAGGGCTTTCACTCACATGTGTAAGCATTGATATGGTCTTGCTGCCTCTGGACGCTATAAGGGAATGGACTGTGGCAGCCCAGATTGTACCCTGCTTTGAAGATTTGGGAAGTGCAGAAGGACTATATCAGTATTACTAAATCTGGTAATAGAATTAGTGTCAAATAATTCCAGCCAGCATTGCCTATTTCTGGATAATTTAGCAGAAAGCAGGGCTGGTCTGCTGTTGTCATTGCTGTGCTGTAAGGAGAGATGTGCTGTATATGTAAGCTGTAATGCATTTCTAGCTGCAGGGAGGGCACAGGAAGGGGCCAGAAAAATCAATTTTTGCACTTAAAAAAACAAAATTGCCAAAGAAGGTCCAAGCAGTGCATTTAAAAAAGAAATTCTGTAGCTCTTTGTTCTTACAAAGTTCACAGGAAGGTATTTTGTTGTGTTTGCCTGTGTATTTTAACCAGCTCTGTAACATCGCTTTAATTCATATTATTTGTGTAACAGTTTGAGCTATATTCTGTGTAGTAACACAGTCGGAACCCCTTTGCCAGCTGTCCAGGAAAGCACAAGTTGTCACCACAAGTTTCTCAGTATAGGACAAGCTGACATAGCCATTCTCACTACCAAATGCAAAGCCATTTGGAACCAGTTCCACTTGAATTTTGAATGAGATTTAAACAATTCTGAATTTCTTGATGATTGACCTAATTTGTCAGTGATGGATTAATTTATCAGAAACGCAAAAACCAGATTCTCAAATACTCTTTTTTTCCTCCTGATAACTGGTGCAAAAATGGAGGTGGCAGTAATTCTAGTTTGGAAGGGATTGCAATGGTTTTGTAAGGATGGGGTTCTTTGTCTCTACTTGTCTAATTACTTAATGTGATTTTTATGAACAAGAGGTACAAATGAAGAGTGCCTGTACTGGAACAGGATTGCTGAGTATTACCAAACCAAGCACTTGCAGTATCATGACCTTGGTCTGACAAATGTATGGGTTTCACAAATAGGTTTGGGGTCTCTGTTTAACAGATTCTTATTTAAGCTTTCCTAGCCCCCACTATATCAGAGACATAATCCTTATTTTTTCCATATTATTAAAAACTCTTATTTTTGTATAATTACCCGGCCCCAAATGCTTTAGCTTGAGGAAGACTGAATGATTGGTGCTAAAATTGTGAGATTTGGACATCTCAAGTGAAACTGAGAGTTCTGCTTTTTTTTTTTCCTCCAGATAATGAGATGAGATATGTGTAAGGAAATGAGTGCAACAAGCCAAGAAGCAGAAGCTTGTTGGTTGTAAGGTTATGGATGGGAATAAGCAGGTTCCTCCCTATGCAGAGGGTACAGGTGGCAGGAACCGGTGCTCGTGCAGGCAAGAGCTGAAGCTCCAAGTCACCAGGCTTGTGCTTGGCCGGTGCTGGGTGGCTTTCTTCCTCCCACAGGGGAGCTGCCTCCTTTCTCCACCGCTCCTGCCTGTCTTAAATTGGGTGAAATGGTAGGGGAGAAGAAACAGGGCAAATTGAGATAAGAATCAGAAGAAAAGGTAAGAAGAAATCAATAGAAGTGTTACCAGAGTGAAAGGAGTAGTGTGAATCAAAGGCCATATGAAACATTGCAGTTCCTGCGTGTTCCTTCCTGGAAGATCTAATCTCACTCCATGTTCTTATTAAACAAGCTTTTAGATGTGCATTTTGCTTGCGAAGCACGGACCTCGCAGTGATGGGTCTGCCCCAAGAGCTGGAGAGTCTGCAGTATCAGGACAGGGAGAAGTGGCGGGTGCGCAGAAGCTGATCAAAACGGTCGCGCTTGCGCATGGGGTCTCTGTTCTGTGAAGGCTGTTCTCCATCCCTGTTTGAAGAGGCTTGTTGCCAGGAGCAACTTGTCTGCATTAATCGGTGACAGGGTAATTGCTCTGCCTGCTTCCACGTCTGAGCTTCTGTGAAGGCTCTTCCATGCTCAAATTGTAGCTGTTACTAGGGTCGTTGAGATGCAGAGCTGGGTATTTCCAATATACAACAGGAATCTGGGCTGCAAACAATCAAGCTACAAAATAGAAGGTGATGCCAGGGCAGCTGTGCATCAAATACCTCTATAGATAAAACTAGATACAGCACTGCACTGCTTGCTGCCCTTTCACTTCTTCTTTTCGGTATCCTTTTCAATGGAAAAGGTTGAGGGAAGTACAGAAGTAGTGCTGCTGTCATTCTTCTTCCCTCATTTGCTGGTGTATTTTCACTGCATTCGTTTTTAATTACATTGCATGAAATATGGTTGAGGCAGACTAGAGATAACGTTTCTGTTATATTGTATGCTTTTAAATTCCTGCTACAACATCAGGTCAGTAAACATTCAAGCTCCCAGTGATACTGGCATTTAGTCTCTCAGTTTGTAAATGAGGAAGCAAGTCTAAGTTGTTACTGGTCTCTCAGTGAGTCAGGCACTCAACCAGCAAGGTATCAAGGGGAGAGGCTTATTTCCAGATCTCTGGGAGTACAGTTACTCCATTAGGTTATGGATGCTGCTATTTTCCTGTCTCACCTGTCTTGGACACTCTAAGTCTGGGCTTTTGAACACTTGAGATCTTTCAGTTCTTAAGGGCAGAAGAAAATAATCTACATGTACCAGTGTTGCTGTTGGTCCTACAGTTTGCTTCCAGTGATTATGGGATGAGAATAATTAAACCCCATTTGGTGGAGTGTGTCCCCAGCAGAGAGCCATGTTCTCACCATGGTGTGCCACCATGTAGACAGCATTTTGGCTCTGCACAGGTCAGTGTGAAGGGAGTCAGTTTGGGGAGCAGAGATGTGCTCGCTGCATATGCTGGCTGTTGGGGTAGGGCTCATTGCTGTTGGGATTACCTGGGTGGTTTCAAGACCCTTCAGGAACTCCATCCTCAGGATGCAGTCACACAATAAATTAATGGCTCTGGATTAATCCCCAGGAGACTGAATGAGTATATAGCCTAGCTGCAAATGTGACAGTTTTATGCTTGTGAAGTGCTTTCTCTGCAGAACAAATACCGTACAATGCAGGCAGTGGGGTGCAAGCATCTCATTTGTTTCCTCTTGCCAATATATATCCAGCTTGATGGGATGCTCCAAGACTGATGGTGTAGTTTGTTCTCTGATCCTCTTCCATCCTTGGTTTTGCGGAGCATGCTGAAAAGAAAGCTGCTCTACGGACCAGTGATGCCCTCTCATTTTATTTTGACCTCTCCTGACCTGAGGTGGATTTGAATCTACAACTGGCAGTGCTCAGTATCCCATTACTAATCTCCTGAGCCTCCCAGTTGCCCCATAAATCTGTAAGTGATATGTTTAACAAAGTGGAGATTAACACACCACTGCCACGGCCGAAGTAAGATGTAGTTATGTCTTGAACCGAGGCTGGTTTATGTTGTGCTTCTCTTCTGTAGGTGGAGCTGAAGGTCAGCAGCATCTTACTTGGGACTTTTACTTCACCAAACCCGTTCCATTTCATGATTTGAAATATCCACCTATCTTTTTATGATTTTTGTTGGAATATTATAAACACTGATGACACGCAGAGTTGCTGCTTCACATATAACATATTCCCACTGCCCTTCACCTATGAGATGGACGTGTCTGACTCCTCTTCATTGCTGCTGTAGGGAGCTGCCTAAGGATAGGTTTTACTACATTGTTTTTCTGGCTAGGAAATCTTTATATTTGTTAAAAGAAAATCATAGTGTTCTTTAAATAACAAAAAGCCCCCAGTAGTTTAACACCAAGTATTGCGTTTTTACAAAATAGGCAATTAATACATTGTTCTCTTTTCATTCTCAACTGCTGCTAAAATTGCAAGACCTTTACTTAGAGGAGTCTCTGGCTTCTATAATTATGGTATATTTCTTTCTCTTTTTTCCACAAAGAATGTTATTCTGTCTTTTCTGTCTAGATTGTTAGATTGCATCGGTTTATATACAAAAGAAATTCTCTTATCCTTTTGATGTGAGGGAGTAGAGTAGGTTAGCTGAAGTGCTGGAGACTGGTAAAACTAGAGAAATTTTGTATAATTTTGAGTCTGGCTTACCTGCAGAGCTCGTTGAGTGCTTTTTTTTTCTAGAAGGGTGTCACGGTTTAACCCCAGCTTACAGCTAGGACCACACAGCCGCTTGCGCAAGGTGTCTGTTGAAGGTGGAAGCTATCAAAAGCATACTATAAAAGGACCCTGTGTACCAACTTGGAGTATTATGTATTAAATATCCTCGCAAGATTTCTGTTTACTTAAGAACCTCTGGTGTTGAGAGGATCTTTATCTAACACCCAAGTGACAGCATTTTAGCATTTTAACATTAATTTAATTAAGCCTGTCTGTGCTTTGCTGAAGTAAAATGAGTAGATTATGAAGGTAGCTTCGAATAGGCCTGAAAAGGTCAATTAAATTAGATAGAGCACTTTAAATTAAAGCAGTAGTTATCTGTTACACATAATACAGTGGCAGAAGCTACCTGAAAGCCAGAGGGATGGTGCAGGGGACCATGTTCTCCTGTTTCCCCTAGGACCATTACAGTAGCCTGTGTCCAGTTCCTCACTAGTTTTGTACCTATGATAAAGCGGAGAGGTCTGCTGAGAATACAATCACATACCTACTTAAAACTTAGTTTTTTGAAAAAAGATGGAAGACATAATTCTGTGAAAAAGAAGTATGAAAAAGTTTTCTTAATATCTTAATGGGGGCTGGAAGACCTGGGAAAGGGGGAATAATGCAGATCTTAAGCTAGTGCTGTACAGAGCACCAAATGAAATCCTTTTCCCCACGATCATTAACATAGCTTCATCTTTTCAGAGATTAAATTTTACTGCAGGAGGATATCACTGCTCTCCAAATACCCGGTTTTGTGCCGTTGCATAAGCAGTTAAGTAATCGAGGCCCAAATCTGCAAGCTGCCACATGGTGTGCAGAGCGCTGGTGAGCTGGAAGGATGGTACTAATCCCGATGGCATTAGGCTGCGCTGTGGAAGGAGTACCAAAGGATGTGCGGACTAACCGCTGCTGGTAACACAGCATCCACATGCGGTGCGTGGTGCTGCTGGGGGCTCAGTTGCTGACCGGGCAGTGCCCCCGCCAAGGCTGCCTGCATCCGTCTGCCCGCGGAACGATGAGGATGGCGAGGAGCTGGAGGAGGCTGTGTCCCAGGGCCTTTCCGCCTCCCTGTCCTATTCTTGAGCCATGCAGCGCTGGAGAGTCCCAGAAGAGGAGGAGGAGCGAGTCCGTTGCCCTCAAGTAAGAAGAGATCCGATATTCCACAGTGCTGGTGGGAGCTGCAGCCTCCAGGAGTGATGGAACTCCTGAGCCCTGGGTGCACCGGGGTGCTGCTTCTCCAGCCCCTTGCCTCAGCCTTCCACTCAGCTGTGAGGACTCTCTCAGCCTGCAGTTTGTCATCTGGTGGCCGGGCCGGGGGCTGGGAGGTGGTTTGCGCTGCTTTTTATTTTTGTGACTAGTGTTATGTTGGTAGCGTCCCATCTGATCAGCTGAGAAGCGCCAGCAAGGGGTTAGAGCATTCGTGGGGTCCGTGATGGCTGGTGGGTGGACACACCGGGTCCGTCTCATCCTCTGGACAGTGGTGACTAGCTTGCACCAATACAAGTAAATAATAACAGAGAGTTGTTACTCTGGGTATTGCTGTGTCAGAAGTATATAAAAATGTTGCCAAAGAGTACTATTTAATAGCTGGCTTTGCATTGGGCATCTTTCTACTTAAAATTCCTATAAAGTTTCTTGAAGAGTATATTTTCTTAGGTGGAAGCAAAGCTTTAAAATAATTTCTAAGGTTTGGTTTCCTAAATTGCAGATCTATACTAGAATAAAATAATGCTTTCTGAAAACTGGATTTATAGCAAGGAGTTAAAGGTTCTTTCTGCTGAGAGTGAAAGCTAAAAGTGAATCTCTGGCCATGTGCCAAATTCCATCAGCTCCACAGAAATATTCATAAGGTAGATCAATAATTAAGCCTGCTATGCAAAAGTAATGCTGTATTCGACTCAAATTGCTCTGCACTGGCTGTTCATACACAACTGCTTGTTTTCATTTATTTTCCAATTGAGTTTTAGGACTATTACCAAGATTTAAGAGTTTCTTTTGGAGAACTTGGTTTGACTGTGTAGTGTATTCAGGTTATTCTGAATAAATTTCTTATCCTGGGTGTTCTGAATTCTCATCTCCTAGGTGAATTGCTGCTGTGCTGATGTTTTTAAAGGATAAGCTAGTGTGGAAAATGGGTAGGATGGCTGTAGCATTTCCTTAGTCAATAAAGGAAAGGAAAACATAATAACTAAATTTAACTGTTTAACACCCTAACATGCATTTATTTTCTCCCTCTGTCTTTAATCATAATGTTTTCAGTCCTCACTAGAGAAAGATGGATTCATGAGAATGGGATAGATCCTGTTTTTTCTTGTGCTCTATCAACAAAATCCTAACAACCTTGTAGTTGCAGAATTTCTGACACTTGTGGGGAAAATAAGTCCTTCTGTCTTCTTAGTTCTATCTAATGGCAGAGGAAATTTGCAGGGCCAGCTGTTTATCCCACTTGCAAATGGATCAAATTTGATGCAGCATTCAGTAAATGTGGCTTCTACATTCTCAAAGGGAGGAGAGATTTTAATTCTTACACCTATAGGCTAGAGAGAAGAAATGAGTTTTGTACCACCTTTCAAGGGAGAAACTCAGTGCTGCACGAGGGATGTGTCTTGACTGAAAAATTGAATTGCTGCTGGTAATAGTTTGCTTTCTGCTCTTTGAAAAATGATGTCTTCCAGGCCTGCAATTACATATCTTTTATTTGTAAAAACCTCTACTACAAGAGCACTTACTGTAGGGAAAACTAGCTTGGAAATAATTTCCCATTAATTAAGCTCCCACGTATCACATGATTCTATTACCTGTCTACTCATTTGTTGTATGTACTGGCAGTGGCATCTTGTATGGTGTGTTAAACCCACTCATAGATTGTTCATTCCAACTGCGTCAGCAGAACTCGTTGACTTGAATAGAGAGCCAGAATTAAAATGACAGAGTTTCAGCAGTCACGGTTTTGCCAAACGATTCATCTGATAAGCTGAGCCATGTGATTTGGCAGTGTTTTGTTTCTGCAGGGACCAAAAGTTTTCCTGAGCTATCGGCTGATGATTGCATGACTGATGCATACCTTTTACAGGGGTAAAGGGGATGCCTTTATCTGATCAGGTTGTGGAGAAAAGAACATTCCTGCCTCCTGAGCAGACAGAGGGCTAAGATGAATGAGAGGAACCCTGTGTATGCAATCTCTCTGCCCGTTTCAGATGAGTGCCCTAACTATGGGCTGTTAGGAAGAGCCAGATCCGGCAGCCTGGCAGAGGTGAGGTTGATCCCCTTTCCACACCTCCTCGCACACAGATGCAGCTGGCGGCAGGGACACATGGACCTTGTGGCCTGTGGTCCCACCCCAGTTGCTGGGAACTTACAGGTTCCCGAGCAGTACTTTTCCCCCTATTGTCATCTTCAGAAATACCATAACTCCTTGAAGTCTCGTTCAAAGCGACGCCCCCCTCGAGGATGTGCTGGCATGGTATGTTGCAGGCAAGTGTGAATGAGCTTTCCTCTACTTGTGTGTTTGGGGTCAGAACTGCGCTAGGCATATTCACAACCGCCAGTCATCATATAACTTGCTCCCAGCTGTTTTCTGCTCAAGTAGAACAAACTTGCATCTGTCCTGGGTTAAATCTGGATGATATCTTTAATTCTAGGTGATGGTTTCAAGCTATAGTTTCTCATCTGACTCAAATGTCTCCTTACAGCCTCAAAAAGCAAAGAAATCCAGCATTTTGTACGTTCTCTGCTTGCTTTCTACTTTAGCAATTATGTACCTGAGCTACACGCTGGCTGTTGGAAATTCTGTTCTAAGCCATCCCACCTTGCCCATAGTTTTTATAAGGCATTTTGGGGATGGACCTTGGACTGTGGATTCTGCCTCTGAGCTCAGATGCCTGGAAGTCAGGTGTGGTCTTGCTTCACATCATAACCTGCAGATACACTGCTGAATTCAACCCTGAATGTCTGTCTGAAGATCACAGGGAATTAATCATGAAATTGCATTAAGGCTCCTAATTCTTAGCTCTAAGAACTGAGCACTTCTCATTTCCTGTGTAGAATTTAGGAGAGTTGATTTTTTTTTTTTTAAACAGGAAATATATTTGCTTATCTTTAATTGAGACCGTGTTGGCTCCTAGTGATAGTACTGCTCTGTGATGTCGCTTGTAAAATGATGGTTTTCGTAGCACATGGATTTATGGTCAGGATTCTTTTTGTGCATGTGAAATCCTCAGATTTTTAAATGTCAAGCTTGTAAACACGATAGGAAACTCTAAACATTAAGCTGGTGAAATAGTAATGGGTAATACATACAAATAGTGTTCTTCGTGCTATCGAAGGGCCAGAACAGAATCTATCTAGCTGTCAATACAGCTTCAGCAGGAATTGTGTGGGTGGATCAGAGCACTTATCCTAGCCATTATGCAGCAGTGCCATAAGTTAATGGAACAGATTGTCAGGGGGACTGTAGGAAGTAATGGCATAGGAAGGAAGATGTGATTTATGTATAAGAGATAATACACTGCATATAATGAGAAAGTTTGAAAAATAATGTATGGAGGAGGCACACAGATAAAACTATTAGCGTCAACTCAGAAAATAACACTTTATTTCTAGCTGCTTATTGCTTTCTTGAATAAGTGCTAATAAGGCTCTAATCTTCCTGATTTTGGTATTTAATTCAAGCTGAGTTACATTAAAAAAAAAAAGCAGTTATGGTATTTCTGAAGACGACAATAGGGGAAAAAGTACCACTTGGGAACATGCTAAAAATAAGATAATGTTCATGTTTGCTCTCCCTCCCTTTCTGCTTTGAAGCAAAACCTTTGAGTCTGCCAGTGTGTTGCCTTTGTAGGATGGATATGGCTTTTGTTACCTTTGAGGAAAATCTGTCAAGAATTAAGAGCTTATAACAACATCATCCAAAACAGAATCAAAACAAAAAACCCCCAAAACTGTAGTTTGCTCCAGAGAAAAATCTTCTATCTTAACAGCATCTTGGCAGCTGAATAGCCACAGCTTTCCTTCAGGCTGGGTATCTTCTCCCTGTCTAAGGTGTTCTGGTCTCCTCCAGCCGCTGTAAGCTGAAGTTGAGCTCCTGTGGGACACATGCAGAGTGGGTTTGTAGGCTGCCCGGCTGGGATGTGGAAAGGGTGAGGAACAACCTGGTAGGAGAGGTGATGAAGGTCACAGCCTGCCAACTGGAGCCTGGAGCTGGGTGGAGATGGTGAGGAGGACTCCAAGGAGAGCTGGTGGGATAGAAGGGTCAGGAAGCTGAACAAAGTCAGTGGGGTGACACAGAAGGTGCCTAACCTTTCTACAGTGTCAGAGACCCAAGCAGGAACTTCTGAACAAAGGAAGAGGGAGGAGGATGCGGAGCATAAAGAACAGGGAGAGCAGGTGGCAGTGGAGGTGGGGAGAAGAGGATTGAGCAGGATTGAGAAGATTGAGGGCAGACAAGTGGTGGTAGAGCAAAAGAAGTATAAACTCTCAAACTGAGTAAAGACAGAGGGCCTGTGCCCACTCAGCATACTCTCCTTTGTGGAAAGGAGCGTGAGCCATGAGTTGTCTTTGTCTAAGATCAGTGTGGAGATGAGGCACAAAAAAACCTCCCCCAAAACCTATAAGTGCTGCTCAGATAATGGAGCGCTCTCGTTTTGTGCAGTTGGTGACAGATGCTTTGTGATCCTTCATATTCATTTATTTTCTTCAAGTATCAGTGGTGGGTGTTCCAGTCTTTCAGCTTCCCAGAACAAAAATCCCTGGGAAGAAATTTGACCTATGTATCCCGTTTGTGAATTGCTGCTTTACATTTGTAGCTTTTCAGTTTGACGGCTAAATAACAGTTGCAGACAGTGCCTCTTTCAGCTGTGAGCAGCACAATTGTGACGGGATTGGTTTTGGGGGCATTACAGTTGTTGAGAGCTCAGTAGAAGAGCTAGATTGATTGCACCAGAGCAGTGTTTGCCTGAAGTGCTGTGTTTGCCATGGTAGGATGATGTGCTGGCATCGCTCTCTGCTACTCTCTCACGTTGCTTAGCTAATAAGCCTCAACTCACGCATGAAGGAAATAAATGGGCTAAGTGGATAGCTGCGGTTGTGTGTCCGTGTGTTTTTTGGCCTCTTGCATTAGGGCTTATTGTCTAGTACTTGGAATAAGCAAAATGGTGGTAAGTAGGTAGAGTCCATTTGAGAAATTGTTCCAGAATAATTATAGCAGGCCTGGCCAGCCCTTCTCATCCTAGGAAAGAAGAGCTTTGTCTAGCTGAGAGGCATGCAATGTGCACTGTCCGTGGAAAGCTGTGGAGAGCAGAGTTTGGGGTAGGTGCCAGCTGGGTGCTCCCAGTAGTCCCACTGCTCTCCTGGGGGCTGGGGCTGCACTGGAGGTGTCAGTGTGAGTCGCATCTTTGGGCTAGTGTCTTACCAAGCGGGGTGCTTGGGTGGCCCAGTGTTCACCCCACTCCAACACAAGACCATGAATTATTTACTACACAATTTATAAATTGCCTTCTTATCCTTGAGATCTGAAATTCTGGGATGAAGCATGAAGAGCACACACTGCAGGCAAACACCTCGCTGTCTTATTTTCCCCCGTGGCTGTTAAGTACCCGAGTTTAAGGAGCAGGCAAGTGTAAGCTTATGATCTGCTTGAAGGAAAATCAAAGTGTGACAAAAATGGCTAATTGAGCACAGCATTTGAACAGCTGGCTGCAAATGGCAGAGATGGCACGTCAACTCAACAGAACAAGACTCCTACATCGGGTATCCAGCCACCTCGCAGTTAGCTTTGAAGCCCTTGTTATGCCGTTCTCAGAGCAGATGTCACATCTTCGAAGGGAAATACTACAGGCTTTGATGGAAGATAAGAAAGATGTTACACATACGCTTAGTGTAACTTTAAATAAAGGAATTGTATTTTAAATGCAGATGTCTTGCATGGTTTTGAGTTGTAAGGAACTGAACTGCTGTCTTAGAAATTGATTTGCCTTTTAAGTGTCATGCAAACCTATTTTTAGGGTTGCTAATATGTGTTTCTCTTGTAACCAATTATACTCGCTACAAAGAGGAATCAAAATTTTCTGGAAGTGTATGTATGGGTTGTGTTACACCATATGTACATATGAATAACTGTCAGTCATGGTGTCACCTGAGAATTAGAGCAGCTCAGTGTCTGGTGGGATGGATTGTCATTCACAACCTGGAAATGGCCCTGATCCCATTCAAGACACCACTTTGGAGCTCTTTCACATGGCATCCTGTTATTTGTTGGTCTTAAGGATAAAAATCATGACAATTTCTGAATAAAATACAAACTTAAGGCAACATAACAGTCTGACTGGGATGCTTGTTTTGGGTCTAATCTATGGTTTTACCAACACACATTTGCATGTTTAGCATAGAAATTAAACCAGGCTATTTCTGCTCAAGGAACATGTAGTGTGCTGGGACCGGGCTTGGACTGTGTTGGGCCACTCCGGCTGCAGCAGAAGGCAGCTCTCAGGACCTGCAAACTTTTGATTATTCCAGGTCTGACTGCTATTTCTCGCACCACAGCTTTCACTCGTTTACAATAATGAACAGCAAATCTTTTGCAAATATTCACATGGCTATTCCCCTTTAACTCCTAGGAGAGGGAGAAAATAATCAACTTCCAGTTGCTGATATTTCAGCTTATTGTTTCCTGCAACTGTAGCTGCTGACCCAAATGTGAACGCACAGAAAACATATGCTGCGTTTTATTTGCCAGCTATAGACAAGATGGTTTTGGAGAGCACGAGATGTCACATCTGTTTATTCAACAAAATATTGTCGTCTCTGTTGCACTGAATGGCTTCCTTTGTTGTAAATGCTGCATTTCAGGATGCCTGTTAAATTGGGTCTGTAAACTGTTTTAAATGTGTGTTATCTTACAGAGTTTCTCTTTTGTTTGCAGCAAGGGAAGCCGTATGTCTTTGATAGAGTGTTACCTCCTAATACAACCCAGGAACAAGTTTATAATGCCTGTGCCAAGCAGATTGTTAAAGGTAGGTGTTATCTTTGTTTATTCCTGCTTGGTGGGGAGGGGTGGGAAATGTCTCTCTGTCCCCTCAAGCTATTTAAAGACAGGATAATAAATATTTAGATGTCTGTGTGGGAGTTTAGTAATTAGCAATTCCAAGCGTTTCCTTTTTTAAGGACTTGTCTGTGTAAAAAAACCCAAACCAAAACCCAAAACAAACAAGAAAAAGAGCAGAAGGAATTGCAGTGGTTGTTCTTTACTTTCTCCTTGTGTGTGACTGTTACTCCACACAAATACTTGCTTTTTGTGAAACATGATAAGCAACAAAAAGCGTGTTCTTCATGCAGCGTGACACTGTTCAGTGCAGAATGAGCTATGTCTTTGATATGGATAGCTGTGCCTTTGACTGGAACGATGGACCACTAAAGGAAAACATAGAAGGCACTGGTTTTGTAGCTGCTTTGTGCTCAGATAGCTTGCATTTACAAATTAAACGAGAGCACAAGTGCTTTTTGGATGGCACCCTATTTGTTTAAAACAAAACTTTCATAAACTGTTGAAATATCAAGATTTTAACTTGAGAATCAAACTTTTTGGGTGCATTTTAATTGCCTGCCATACTTGCCCCACCTCCCAAATCACTCTCAGACCTCCCACTTGGTTGTGATGCTGGATAGTACGTCCGTGATGGTACTACAACTGGATCGTCCATCCATGATGGTATCAGAACTGCTACAGTGTCTCAGGGGTTAGGAGTAGTACCTGGTCTAGTTGTTTGCTGGCCTTGTGCAGTGTCCCTGTGCCTCCCAAGATTTGGTCTTCTGGTTTTGTTTTTAAATCAAACTATGCAGACAGTGGGAATGGTGTCAGAGCTGTGTTTTTATAGCAATGCAAGGCTGCGTGTTGAATGCTGTGAGATTTACGTGGCGTGAGGGATTTGGGGTTGCTCAGGGGTGCAGGAGCTGCTGAAGCAGCGTTGAAGGACTCGGTAGCATTCCAGGCATGAGGCTGGATCTGCTGAGAGCTTGTGTGTGCTGCGGTGGGGAGAGGTCCCTGGGGTGAGCAACCCTGCTGCAAACCCTGCGTTCTCTTCTGGAGGAAATTGCTTGACTCGCTCGGAGAGCCTCGAGCAAACCGACATGCGTGTAGACTAGATGGTTGGGGGTGAGGAGCAGAAGCTAAATTATTTGATGTTGGAGAGAGGAAATGAGTCATAAGACTTCAGTTGCTTCTTCTCAGCGGGGAGCCTAATTACGGCAATTCTGACTTCAGACGGGTAAGCCTTTAATAAAAACTGGTGGGATTTGAGTGGTACAGCTTAGAAATCATTAGTTTGGGTTGCTGACACACCACTCAACTTTTGGAAGTTTGGGAAACTTTCAATACTACAGTGTGTGCTAACAGAAGCAGCAGAGCGCTGTTTGTAGCTTTGTGGAGGATATTTGTATCTCCTATGGAAGTTGATTACCTCTGAAAATAGTGAAATAAAATCCTGTTTGAGAGCAATTTGGAAGACCTAAATCAGTGACTAATTCTTCATTAACCAAATAGAAAGCCAAATGCTTCCCAAAGTCCTATTTGAAAATAGAGTTCAAACATACTTTTGCATGTGTGTTAATTTAGACCTTGTAGATACTTTGAAAGGCAAGTTTGATGGGGAGGTGGGTGTAGAATAAAGGAAAACAGAAAGAGAAATGGTGAAAAAAGGAGAGAAGGAGAGAAAGTGAGAAGGAGAGAGATGGGGAGGGAGAGGAGGGAGAGAAAAAGAGTGTAAGGCAGGGAGGGGAGAGCACAGCATTACAGGAGTGATGTTCTTGAGTTCTGGGCTTACGTTTCCTTATGTTTAATATCCAGTTTAAAGCCTAATAAAGTGAAGAATATGAAACATACTGGGCTGTTTCTGATAGAATGGAACAATGTAATTGGCTACACGGAAATACGAGCTGAGTGCATTACAACTTGGAGCACTATTCAAATCTTTGAGACTTTTTTAGATAGCTTTTCAAGGTTGCCATTTGTTATCAGATTTCATTATACTCCCATGAAATGGCTGATGGTTTCATTGTGATTAATGTTATTACAGAAAATACCAGCTGGCCTAACAGTCTCTAAAACAATGGTTACAATAGCTATGTTGACAATAAGAATGGTCTCAGTGAGGTTTTTTTTCACTAAAGAAGAAATGGGATTAGGCTTAAGTAAACAGCTCAGTGACTAAGTCAGAGCATTTCACATTCCATATGTGAGAAACATGAGAACGAGGGAGTTTTTTAGAGGAGAAGCAATCTGTTTGTTACAGCAGTTTGCATCGGGGTGGGCACTGGGATGATGTTTGTTCAAGGTGCTCCCAAAGGCAGAGGTACCAGTAGCGGAAGTGCGTGGGGAAGTATCGCTGCTGCATATCAACACAGTTTGAGGAACTTGTGTTTGCATTTTTTTTAACCAAAGTAAGAAATATCGCTAAATCTGAAAGGGAACAATAGTGCGTGATTGCCACCACTTTTGTTTTGTTTCTCATTGCTTTCTATTACCAGAAAACAGCATTATCTTCTCAGTCTACACAGATGGAAGTGTGCATCTGGATTTTGCATCTTTCCTACAATTACATTGAGGGGAGGGTATATAATGGCCATATATTGCTGAGCACTGGAGCTGTGAGCACGTTAGTGCACATGTGAACATCTGTGCATTTGTGTGTCCTGTGAGGAGAAGAAAATTGCTTTAATGATTTTTTGGGTGGTGGGGTTGCTCTCAGAGTGGGTAGCTTATTGACTTTCTATTCTGGTTACAAGTATGGGCCTCACATGCTGAGTTGTAGAATTAGAAAGTTTAGAGATGGAAAAGATAAGTATGCAGCTAAAAATTTGGTTGTAGAAATGAAGCTGAAAGGACTGCCATAAACCCACTTGGTCTTTCTTCTTGCCGTTCAGACTCCTGTAGTTGTTAGTGGTCCATTTGAAAGGTCTCCAGTCCACAGCGCCCTTGGTGACCTGTTGCAGAGCTCTGCTGGGGACGCTGGTGCTGCTGGAGAGACTTTCTGTGTCCCTAACCTGATTGAGTCCTTGTTGTAACCCCAACACAAGGGCTGTGGTTTTAGACTGTTGCTACTTGTCCCATCCGTCCTCGTGAGGAAAATCGCCATCTGGCAGCAGCTGAGTGGAGTAGCTGCCTTTTGTGGGAAGAACAAATTCAACTGAAAGTCACTGTAGAGGGAGTTGGACCAGGAATTAAAAAAAGCACTTGTTCTTATTTTGTTTGGTACGAGTTATGTAAAAAACCTTTCTGATCTTTGTTCGGTCACTTTGTTCATCTGTTTTTCCCCCCCTCTCCTTTGCTCTTAAGTTTTGTGCAGGCCATTTCTATCAGCAACTGCCTTCTCTCTTTATCCAGTTGACAGATGGTTTATTAAGAATTTTAAGGTGGAAGGTCTTCCAACTAAAATAAACCTCTTCTACCACAGAGACCACTGGCTTTTTTTAATTGCAGGTGATGCCGAGAACTGGTTTTTTTTTTTTACCTTATGTATTTTTTGCTATTGGGATGGTAAACTGCTTATCTATGCTTCCTCAAGAAGTGATGTATCTTAGTATACCTTGATGCAAATTCTGAGCAATTTCCTTACATAACAGTTGATTAATCAGGTTATTTTCCCCCTAGGCTGTGTACCGGTATAAAGCTGACATTGTACATTGCATTCGCCTGGGATAATAAGCTTTTTTATTTTTTTTAATTCAACCTATTTTTTTAAAACGTTAACTGAGTTTGGCAAAAATTGGAAATAGTAGTAGTGAAGTCGATTGTGCTTAACTGTCCTGTGGTAGAATTTAAAAGGTATTTGGATGTTAGGTGATATTTAAGAAACAAAAAGGAGTTGCACGTTTGCTTGAGGATTTTTGACTTCCTCCTAGGACAACTGTATATTTTTTGTTGCTTAAGCACATTTGAAATTCTGGTTCTGTGCACCTTCCAAACATGAGTTGGCTTTCATCTAAAGAAAAACCCAAACCTTCCTTTTCCAACTTCTAGCTAGATTCTAGTTTAGTATTAAAAAGTCCAAATGCAAGTTCTTTCTTTCTTTGCTGGCTAACGAAGATAGAACCTTCTATACATAACAGATATGGAGTACTTACAACTGGATCTAGTCTCAAAAGTTAAAAAAACCTCCCTCCCTGTTCTGCTTAAATGTATCTGTGTTTAGTAAGAAAAGTGTCAAGTAAGCATTTGATTTAAAATATTTCAAATAGAGTTGCATTAAACATTCCCTTTCTTATAGGCTATTTTGAAATTCAGTATTAAACTGATTAGGTTTTAATAAGGAAACAATATTTTTGTATTAAAACCAAGATAACGCTTCTATCTCCTGTGAGCTGCTGCCGCTGCTCTTATGCCGCAGATCCACGGCTGCGCCCCTGTCACTACTTCCTTGGTCCTGCGCTCCGTGTTTCTGCTGCTTTGCCCAAGTTAGACCCACTGGTGTGAGTTGAGTGGAGCTCCTAGCAGAAATTGTGTTAAAGTTTGAATCATCGGGAAATTGCTAAGCAGATGATTTTCTTTTGTTAATGCTTTAATGACTTCCAGAGGCAATGCTCAGTATATATTGGGATTTCCTTGGAAAAAAAACGCTGTTAAATTTGCACCCCGACACGTTCAAGTGAATGGGCTTTGAAGGTGGTGGAGCTGGAGGGCCAGCAGCCAGGCTCGCCAGCTCTTCAGGCTACCGGTGGTGTGGCCCTTCCATTGCACTCAAGTTCATTCTGTGTTGTGCTGAAAATTGATGAGATGTTCCCTTCAGAACAGAACTGGTGAATGAATGTTTTGAAATACCAATAACATGAAACTTGGTGTTATTTTGAAGCCTGTTGATGAAATTATGGGTCAAAGGCATGAACTCGAGATAGCACTGCATCTATGGCTGGACATCTGTGGTTTTATCTTTGTGATTATTATTTATACTTCCTTATTTTAAACTTTGTTTCCTTAAAGCAAGAATAAGCAGTGTCTCTATTTTTATAAACAGATGAGGATGCTAAATTCATACAAAATGTTACTACCAGAATGACAGTAATTATAGTCTTTGTCACTCTTCTAGATGTCATGATTTGAACCAGCAATACTTTGTGGAGGTCTATGCAACCCCTGTCATGTCTGTCCTCTTCAGCTCCCCAAAATAGTTATGCCACAACTTGAACAGTTATGCTCTATGTTTAATTAGAACATATATATTTTTAAATGGCTTCATTCCAATATCATCCTTACTCGCTATTGCTGTACAGGCAAAAGATCTCTTTCCCTTTCCTTCTTTAAAATCCATTTATTTTCTTTGAAATCCCCTTTGTGATGATTTTTTTTTCATGCTTGTTCTTTCTTCATTCTTTTTAAATTTTTCTAATGTGTCTTATTTAATTATCCTTCCTGTCTGGACCATCTACATACATACATATGGAGATACAAATAAAGAGATTATATGTCTAAATGTAATATATATGATGTTATATGTAATAATATACAATATAGCCATGTGTATATATTTACTGTAAATACACACACAGACATACACTTTTTTTCTCCTGGCAGTCTCTATTAGTATAGCTGTAGAGGGTGGGAAACGTAACATATTTCAGAAGCAGAAAGGCCAACTCTAACAGCAGGAGATGCGTTTGGAAGTGGCCGTGGACAGGAAACTTTCTGCCCTGCCAGATGGTGGCTGCTCTCCGTCCCCTCTGCAGGCTGCGAGAGCCCAGCTTTCCTTTTGCTTTTCTTTTTCACTGTTGGCTTCCCCCTGTGTTTGGTGTTTCTGCTCCGAAGGCTGTGGCAGAGCTCTGGTGCCAAGTGCGATGCCGCTGGCTCCCACGAGAGCATCGGGCAGAGTGGCGAGGGGAAGGCGGGTGTCCCTACACAGAGCACCCTGGCCAGCATCCTTCCCACCGCCCTCGGCGCTCTGAGGGGCCTCCTGGAGGAGACGGATGGTGGCAGCGCGGGGTTGTCACCACCAGGTTTTAGACTGAAGGTTTCCTTTGTTCTTTATTAGCAACTGTAGTAAGTATTATTCTTTTTTTTTTCCATGAAAACTGCATACATAGGAGGCCCTCCTTAAGACTTTAAATTCACTTGCCTGGAGCGAGTCCAATTCTAATCCTTTCATCAGCGATGAATGGACATGGGACTGTGTGTAAGAACCAGCTGGTTCACAACCCTCCTGGATTTCTGAAAGCTACTATAGACATTAACCACTGCAAAGTTAAAAATGGGTATTTTTCTATCTTAATGCAATATAAAGTTATTCGTTCTACCTTGAGAGAAGTATATTTTCAATAAAGCCAATTCCTGTTAGTCTGACTTTGTTCTTGCTTTGCTTTCCTGCTTTGCAGACAAGCTGGGAAATTAATGAGGCCATGAAATCTTGAGGGTGTTATAGTAGTAGAAAAAGTATGAATTTGTTTAATTTTCTGTTACATGATGGTTTAAAATGCATTTCCATGTTACACAGATATATTGGGTAGCATCTAGTGTCCAGAGATTATTTTTTTCCCATGAAAGTGAGAGATGTCAATAATTCTGTAATTCTCTAAGTTAGATTTTGTTACAATTTTTTTTCCCCTAGAGATAGTTACCTGTGTTATATTTTTCCCATTCTTTGTTGTGCACACTATTTTCTAATTGAGCTTCAACATTGTAGAAGATTTATGAAATGTTGATAATCCAGCTTTAAGACGTCAATGTGATTTTTAATTGTTTTCCTTCTTTGTGCAGATGTCCTTGAAGGCTACAATGGCACAATCTTTGCTTATGGACAGACATCGTCAGGAAAAACGCATACTATGGAGGTACAGTGGCAAAATTAAATGAGTTTGGTAGTGGCAGTAGAATTATATGTACCAATTACCCGAACAAGCCAGCTATCTGGAGCACTCTGCTGTGAGTGACATATAAAAAGAGATCTGGGTATGTTTACCTTCTACTGCCTTTTAAGATGTACTATTTCTTTCAATGTGGAGACTTTTTCAAGAGATGTCTATACATACCAACTTAAACTAACAAATAGTGAGTCAAAAATATCAAGTATAGCTTCTCTGTATTTGTCATAACGGTTTACGTATGTGTATATTTTGAAGTTTTGAGTGAGATTTATTAATCCACAAATGAAAACAGTAATAAGGGTCTGTAGAGTTCCCTTGCATGCAGGATTATGAAAATTCATGCCTGGGTTATTGGTTTTCTCATTCTCATTTGCACTCCCCTTCTGGGAATACCACTCTCGCATGCTGCAGCACAGATGGATGAATTTGAGAATTGTTGCTCTGGAGGAGAAGAATACCAAATTATACCAAATTCCAGTGGCTGAGGTCCTCAGTCTGTTTATATTTCTGCTACATGAAGTGTGACAGTGTAGGTTTTTTCCTGTGGTGTTTTTTTTTTTTTTTTAATGATTTAGTTAGAAGATATTCAGATATTCTAGTCTCTTTCTAAAACAGGCGGATCGTTCAAGCATTTAATCCTCGCATAGGATTGTTCCGTCACAATGCTGTACAAGCTGGATGTCTTGGAGCATTTCAGTTCAACGTGTTACTTTAATACAGGAGGGCGGAGGGCTACAGCAAAGTTTTGCTAAATGGAAGGAAAAAATGAGCTTTCATTTGTTTAACAGCATCAGATGGCTTTGCTATACGATTAACACGGGTGACCTACCTAACCTGAAGGTTAAAGGGGACGGAAAGCAATATTCTCTCGAGCCAGCAGGCCCTGGTGAAATTGCCGTTCGATTGCCACAGTTGCTCCTTTCCTGGAGGATGCAATAACTGATGCCTCATGTCTAATTAAGTCTGTCCTTGTGAGGATGGGGGGAAATCGCTAGCTCAGCCCTCACAGATGGCACAATGGCTGAGTAATCCACCAGCTCTGAATGTAATTAAATCAAAATGTCTGCAGGGCTTGAGCTGGTGCTTCCACATGGCATGGGGAAAGATCTCTTAAAGCCAATTTATATTCAGAATTACAAGCTGCGATAAAGAAAATGACTGTAGAAAAATGGCTGTTTTACTTATTAAATAAAAAAAAAGCTGTCATTTTAAAGTGGAATCAAGTCTATATTCAGTTTTAATCCCCCTTTTAACTGAACATCCTCTTGTAAAGTTGCTAAAGTACGTTGTGGAAGGAAAAAATAGTCTGTAGTTGAAGAAATAGTAAATCCTCTTGGTAAAGCTGTTATGGAGGATTTTCTGTGAAATGTGAAATGCTTCATAGTGTTAGTGGTAAGCTTAAACAGGACACGGTAGTATAATATAGCCAGGATAGGCTTTCTGACATACATAGGTCTTTCTTCTCTGCTAGATAAAACATTTGCCAACCTGTATAGCAGGTTATAACCAAAACTGTCTTAAAAATTATGTATTTCTGCCCATAAGATTGACTTGCTCGGCTTTGACCTTATAGGTCAGTTTTCGATACTCAGTCCCTATAGGTTGTAGTTATTATGTCAACATCCTGAAATAAACCAGCACTGCCTCAAATGTTACACTTCACTAACTACAGCCTGCCTGCTGTGTTTAAATGTGGAAATTAATGTTCTTATTAAAATGAGAGGCTTTAACGAGCAGAGAACTCTCTGTCCTGGTGCTTTGGGGGAGTTCACTAACTGCAATGTCAGCGTGGCAGCAGCAGCACGTTTCTCCAAACTCTTTCTGAGGTTACAGCTAAATCCATGAGAGTGTTGGGTTTTTTTAAACTATATTTTGTTTCAGCTTTCCCATGAATAGCCTACCTTTACCTTTGTCTTCCCTTCCAGTTTATGGTCTCCATAAATTAGAGTGGGACCTGCTTCAATCATCTCTTGTTTTAATAAAAATCCTTTGATAATAGAGTAAAAATTAGATTTTTTTTATCAATACATCACAGAGTGCTGGTGTTATAGTGTTTTAAAGATCTTAACGCTTTCTTTGCAAAGTGTTGAATGGGATCTTGCTTCACTGAAGTTTCTACGGACTTAAATAGAAAACCCAAGCCCAGGAAGATATAGATGCAATGGTTGAGTTACATGCACACTTAATCATGTTTTACAGATTGCTTTCTCTTCTGAGCTAGAGAAAGCTATGTAAAGGAAAACATAATTATTAGAGGGCTTGCTGAGGCTAGAATGTTTAATTAAATACTTTTATAAGTTGTCACTTATCCAGAGCCCAAGCAATTATTAGAGGAAAGGTTTACCTCGTGCAGGGAGGGCTACAGCAAGCTCTAGCATTTCTCCTGTAGCTGCCTTTGCCTCTGCTGCCTTAAGAATCACGCATCCTGCGGTGCTATATAGCCTAGACGTACCCTTGGTTGCATTAATGTGTGCTGAAGAAGTACCTGCAAATCTCTGTTTACTCTAGAAAAACTCCTTTCCCCTCTTTGGGAAAACTCTCTGTGCAGTAATAGAGAGTAGTCAGCTGGTTTCAGTGAGCTTTTCCAGGACTTCTTCAGGGGGAAGGGATGGAGAGTGGGAAAATTGTATTGCAGTCTCTGCTCAGTAGCAGTGCTGTGTGGTGGACCTAAGTGCTGTGCTGGCAACTTAAAACAAGAAGATGAGACAGAGTCATCCACTGAAGAGAGGGCAGACCCCTGTGATCTCTCAGCTTTACACTGAGCATGACGCGGGCGGGATGGAATACCCCGTTGGTCAGTTTTGGGTCACCCGCCCTGTCTGCTCCTCCCTGCAGGTGTGACCCCTCCACATTCTTCCACTTCCGACCCTCCAGCATGGCAAATAAAAGTGAGCTGACCTTGGTTGTTATGGCAATAAGCGTAGGCAAGAGCCTCTCTGCATACCCTTCCTTGGTATTCACTATAACCGGCGGACCTTATCTCTGCTAGAAGCAGACACTGCCTGAAAAACATACTGTTAATTTCAGAGAGTGCAGTCAGTTAGAACAGACTTGATTGAAAAGTCAAATTACTGAAAAGGAAAATTGGTTTTGTTCTGTCTCAAACCAGGACACAGATCAAATCTGAATTCCCATGATTTGGAATCGTATGGGTACCCACTATATTTTTTTTAAAAAAGTAATTCCCTACCACTCTTTGGAGTAAGATGCTTTGTTGTGCTGATATGGGCACTATTACTTGGACAAAGATATATTCAGAAGGTATATTAGAGTTTCTAGACTTTGTGTTCTGATGGAGCCTTACAACTACTGACTGATTGCATATTTAGCAGTTTCATATCATGTTTGGAAATAACAATACAGTGTGTGCTGTAGTCAGAAAAGGTTTTTATTTCAGGTTAATATTTCTATTCAGTTTTCAAGTGTTAGCTTTCCTGTATGTGTCTGCCTTTTTCGAAAAGAGCAATACAACTAAAAGGAGCCATGCAGCCAGGGAAATTGTTGTTTTTATTTGATATTCAGTTCTTGAAAGAATAGAGGAAGGTAGTTGTGCATATTAACATGGAGAACAGTAGTGTTTGTAAGGCACAGTTCTCTGGCAACAGGCCCAGCAAGCTCAAATCAGAATATATTACTCTAATCCCCAAATCCCCGCAACCCAGATTTCCCTTTAGCTTTCTAGCATAGTGGTGAAAGAGGAACAAAATGCTTTAATACTTCTTGTTTGTGACATGTTTCCAAATATCTGATTTAACTGGGAGAACTGGGCTGTAGTTTGGATGTTTGTTTGCGTTTATTCTTCTATCTTCAATCGAAGAGTGACAGTGTAGACAGCGTCAGGACAGCACGCTGGGCAAATGGCAGGAGCTGACAAAACAAATAGGTGCTCCATCGGGTGAAGAGTACTAACACGTCGAGCCGTTCTGCCACCTTTTCTGTGCACTTATATCAAGCAAATCCTCCCCAAAGCAGCAGACCCGTTCATAGGGCCCCACTGGAGGAAGGTGTGTTTGGACAAGGCTTTCTCCTCTCAAGTGGCTGAGCAAGGCTTTCCGAGTTACGGTTTGGTTTTGTGTCCGCAGGGGAAGCTGCACGACCCTCAGCTCATGGGAATCATTCCAAGAATTGCACACGACATCTTTGATCACATCTATTCCATGGATGAAAACCTGGAGTTTCATATAAAGGTAAATGCAGAATGACGCATTATGTAATGGGTCGGATGGAAGAAAGTCGAACTGGACGGGAAATCTGCATTCACACTCTAACATTGTGCTGTATTTCCATTCTCCCTTTTTTAACTCAAAACAACCCCCCATTATTTCACTGAGGGCATTTACTAGAAATAATCCCATACAGTTACTAGTCTGTGATAGAAATTTTTTTGGAGCGTGTTTTCAGCTGAGGGTTGCTAGTCCTTTGGTTGCCTTGTCTCTCACCGCCGTTGGTAGGCTAACCAACTTGGTAAGAAATAACGCACTTATTTCTCTGCAGCTTCTCCAAAGACTCTACCTCAGCCCCACTAGTTATGACCATAAATACCACTGATCTGCATGACATTTGTGAGAATACTGACACGTTGTTCCTATCTCAAGGATAAACGCAGCCCTCCATAATATGTGGGTTTGAAATGGAGGAAAGATGTCTTCGGGCAATTTATGGGAGGATGCTTAGAAGTAATTTTTAGCTCGAAAGTTTATGTATGGGTTCCTTAAGAATGATGGCCTAGGTCTCCATTTGAACAGCTGCTATGTTTTTCCATGTCGTTGTCTTGATCCCAACCATCTGATCTCTCCAGTTTTTTGAGTGACCTTTAATTCCTACTGTTCATCCAGTCTCCTGGGGAGCTCTCAGCCATGGGGGGGCATTGGTCCGTCTGGCAGAGCTGGGGTCAGGATACAGCTTCCTTCCGAGCAGACGTTAGTAAAATTACCCAGTGGATTGCAGGAAAAATAAGTACTCCTCTGTACCATCCTTCCCCCAAAACACACAAAATATTCCTGGATAGTGTCAGTAAAGTTAAGTACCTGAGCACAGGTAGAGTGTGAAAACACTGTCCCTTCTCCTGCTGTGGCCAGGCGATGCTCTCTGAGAATGGAGCTCTCCTCCTCTGTCCCTCTTGGGCCTAAAATTTAGAGATGAGTGGCTTTTTAGTACTGCTTGCATTAAAGCCCTTGAAGTGCTTCTGGGGGTATATATGTGTGTGTATATGTATATAAAAAAATATAAAGTATATATATATATAAAAAAAATAATCTAGCAGAGTACCTCTGAAGCAGCTACTGATCTTCTGGAAGGACTGGGTTATTCTGTATTGAGAACTTTCTTATCAGTGCCTGTTTGTGGGGGTGCTTGTGAAGTACAGACAGAAGCAGCAGCCTTACGAAGTACAAATAAACCACCTAAATATTTTAATAGACTTTAGATTGTAAAATATCGATCTTCTTAAGAAGAGACACCTCAGAATTTTCCTAGAAATGGCTTCCATAGGAGTGACCCTGATTTCTTTTCATCATCTGTCCTGTGCCTATTGCTATTCTACTGATAGCACTTGGATACACTTTGATAGCACAGATGGGGACCCCTTTGTACAAGACGTAGTAAATTTCTGTCCTGGCAGAAGATTATGACTTCATAAAACATGTTCTACCAGCACTCAATTGTTTCAGTGGTTTCCTATCATAGTTGACGTTTATGAATATCTTAACAGAAAAGCTGCCTAAATAGCTATGAGTGAGTGAGTGATTATACAAGGAGCTGTCAGTGGGAGAAATGCATGTTCTGTCATTGGGAGCAAGAATTTAACCAAACTGTCAGACTCTTTTAATAACTGAGCCAACGTAGAAAATTAATATAATTTTTTTTCTCTCCCTCTTTAATAGAGACCCATTTAGAGTAGGGAGGGAAACTGGATATCTCCTGTGTCTGTTGGTCCTCAGCAGTGTGTTAACAGGATAATATAAAGCATGTGAGTTAAAGCTGGATGAACCAGGCTGTTGAAATGAGCTGGTCCAGAGGATGGATTTAAATGGGACAGGGATGAAGTAAACGCACAAAAGCAAAATATATCTGTTGTAACATAGGAAGATCAAAAAACTAGACATAATTTATTTTTCACGAGACAACATGATACTTTACTAAATAGCTAGAATTTACTGGTACCTAGAATTTAGCCGTCTAGTATTCTAGCCAAATAATCCCTAGATAAAGCTTATTTAGGGTACGATTAAACACCACACTCCTAACACATTTATGTTTGCTTCTGTGAGTTGAATACCCTTTTATTAAGAGAGTCATTCACTCATTCTCCCTCCTTTTGATATTTTTTTTTTGCGGACAATTGTCTCTCTGTTACAGAAAAGCTCGTTTTCAGTTTCTTCTTTGGGACTTGATTCAAGACAGAACTTTTACATATGCTTCATTTAAAAGTTTAATTTAATATATATTGCTTAGGCTTACGTCAATTGTATGTTAAACCACTGAAGGTACCATCTGCTTTTGTGCTGGTGAATATCAATACATTTCTTACAGCTGTCCAACTTGACTCTTCTTGTGATGCAGCTGTACTAATATGATAGTAGCTGAATTGATTTGATTCTGTTCAAGATTTTTGTCAATTTTGTCTATGTAAAAAAAAAAAAAAAGATATTTGTGTGAAGTTTTTTTGTATTCTTTCCTGATGAATCATTCATAAAATGAGAAAGATCAATGACTTGTAAATCATTCAAAATACAAGTATGTTCACATGAAAGACGTAATTCAGACTATGTGGGAGACGGGTTTTATTTTTCGTTTGGTGTTTTTTATTTTGACAGATACAGAAATATAGGTACTGAGATTTCTGAATTGCCGAAGTTTAAATCTGTAATGTTTATGATTACTCAATTAGGTTTCCTACTTTGAGATATATTTGGACAAAATAAGGGACCTACTCGATGGTAAGTTCTGCATTTCTTCTAAGTGTTTTTTGGCTTGGTGTAGTGCTTTGAATCAATGCTTAAGGGGAAACAGTTACTTTCTTTGAGAGTGGTTTAAAAGTAAGCTGTATGACTGGGTTTGGGAAAGAGAATTTTGCAGTTTAAGTTGTCTGATCTCTGACTTCTGTGCACCTACCTCTGCTGTGCTACACAGCTTTATTACAAATCAGTGAGTACAGAGAATTTTATTGACTTCAAGGCAGGTCTGAGCCTTGTTGGCAATGTATATTCTTAAAGAAAAAACCCTGTAATTTAAAAATTTGTATAGTATTCTCTTTGTGGGCCTACGAAAGTGCTGGCAAGGGACAGTGAAGACAAACAACAGCTTGTTAAATTTTGTTAAGTTTAGAATTAATTCAGTTCAACTTACTCCTCGCTTTGCTTCTGTTAGGTAGAGTTTGTTTGGAGTGATCTCTCTCTTTTAGAATTTATGTCTGTATATGAGTGCTGTATGCTAGTGAAAGTGTGAATTGCGCGTGTTGAATGAGTCTGAAGACAGGCAAATGTATGCCAACGGTAACACAATACCAGGAACATGTGTTTGAGCTTTTAGGAATTCCAGTGAGTTCTTCTGTCTATTTTGAAATTCTTGCTGCCTTGGCAAAATCCAACTCGTTCTGTGTTTATTTTATTAATACAAGCAGTAAACAAAAGCTTTTGTGCCATAAAGTTAACTTTTAAGAAACAGGTACAAGACTGACAGAACAAGAAACAAATTATATATAGCAGAAATACTGTCAGTTCATAAGGAATGGGAAGTGACTACAATTCTCATTTACAAATTCAATACATTCACGGTATTTGTCTCTCATGCCTCTAGTTGACACATTATTACCTGTGGAATATTCCTAATGATCTCCATCTTTCTTTGTAGTGTCAAAGACAAACCTCGCTGTACATGAAGATAAAAACAGAGTCCCATATGTTAAGGTATAAGGAAAATTTGATGCTCAGTTTTTCATTCTTTCTCACATATGCATTTATTTACACATTTCCATTTGTATCACAGTCTGTTTGCTGAAATAATTCACCTCGTGTTTGACCTCTTGAATGTTCAAGTAGTATTGGTCCCTGGATTTAAACAGTTTCCTGAAATATTAATGGGCTTTTGAATCATGTTTGCTTTATTTTCCTGACTTTAAACATTTACATTTTGTTAGTATGGTGTTAAATTTTAGGTATTCATATTGTCATTCATGTCAGATATTAAAAAGAACATCTTGAAGAATTTTGTTCCTTAAGATTTTGTTGCATAGATGCTGTGATCTCACAATATTTTACAACAGATGTGTTGGGTTAGGAATTTTTTTGTTATGACTTCCTGGGCCATCGCTTAAATGTAATATACTTTTAATGAACATATGTGTCGCTTAATAACATACATATAATATTGTTCTGTTTATTCTCATCCTGGGGAGAACAAAAAAAATTTATAAAAAGAATTCCTTCAGTAATATTGCATTAAGGCAGAGAATAAGGGCTATGCATCTTGTCTTGTAGTTTGAGAGAGAAAAACCAGTTTGGATATGTAATTTAACCCAAATTAGTACCAGGAATATATGCTGTATAATTCCATGTGTTCCACATACAGAAACTCTTTTCTGCTGCGTGTTTGGATTTGACCTAGTCTTTAATCTTGTGAAAGAAGATTGTCCCTCAAGTTATTCCGTGGAGTCCTCCTGAAAGTCATACGAAGGCATGTTTTGGTCCATTGCCTCGCTAATGATCATGTTGGCTGCTGATGGCTCTTCTAATTATTTTGTTCATTAGCGCTAAATATTCTTCCTGATGGCATTTGGAGTATTAGGACCCTTCCTAAACTTTTCTATGTTCGGCTTGCATATTTCTAGGGTTGTACAGAAAGATTTGTATCTAGTCCTGAAGAAGTTTTGGATGTCATTGATGAAGGGAAAGCTAATCGTCATGTAGCCGTTACAAGTAAGTCTTCTGGCTATAAAGTGTGGGTGGTTGTAGCTTCCTGGTGATGTATTGATTCTTCATGTTCACAGAGGACTTTTGAGTTACTTAGATGAACGATGTAATGATGCACAAATTATAATGTTCTAAAATTAATAGAGCTGTACCTTTTTTACCGCTCCACTGCATACAGAAGCATTTATTGACTTTCAGCTTTGATAACTCCTGAATTTAATATCTGGCATTATTTAGTACTGTTATATAAAACATCGAAATATGATATAGTATAGCTATGTTAAAATTATCTATAACTGAAATTATGTACGTACGTTCTTCTTTGTGCTACAAGTTAAGAACTTGGAGCAATTCTCTGGTCAAATGGCAGGCAAAGACTGCAGAGCTCTTGCGAGCTGTCCCAGTGAAGTGGTGACTTGTGTTGAGTTCCAATGACAGCAAAGCAAACCAATCTTCCTCAACTTCAAAAGAGAACGTTCAGCCTGTGCTAAATGTGTTGATGTTGTGTTGCATGCAGGCTGCTAGCACTCCAGTGATGAAAAGGGCAGGTCTCTTTGGCTGGTTTCCCAGTTTATACTGTAAGACATCTTTGATCCAAGCAGTGAGCTTGGCAGAACCTCAGCTTGTAACTCAAATCTTTGTGGTGGGGTGGAGTTTTGGATATGGGGTTTTTTGGTGTTGTTGTTGTTGTTTTTTTTTTTAATTTAATATTATTTTTTACTACACACTTGGAAACTTTCTCTTCCATGTCTCTACCTTCTTGCTTTGGTAAATACTGTATTGCTTTAGCTTTCCCATGTCTTTTTCATCATCCTAATAGAAATGTATTCTCTTTTTTCCTGCATAACATTTCCTCCTGTTGTTTCTGCTATTCTCTCTAACAAAAAATATCCAAATACACCTTTTGCTGTGATACTACCTGTTGCATCTGGTTCACAGAGAAAAGTTCTGACAAAAGTTGACAGAGATTGAATTTTACCCAGACTGAAATGGTGAGGAGCAAATTTGGAAGTGCTATTGAAAAAACTGAATTTGGAGATCGAGGAGAAAAATGGAGTTCAGACAAATATAAATATTGCTATGAATGTGAATATTTTAACTATTTCTGGTTAAATTTTATTGCTTCGGGGGAACAAAAAAACTTTCAGAAAAGAAAGAAGGAGGGAAAAAAAAGGCTGTTTTTCCAAGGCTGTCATTTATCATGAATCGTGTTAATTTGGTCACGTTGTGAGAAAGTAGGAGCTCATTCTGTAGTCCATGAGCTTTATTTGCAGCTCTTGGCGTAGACACTGCTGTCAGTACAATGGTTTGGGCTCTCTCGTGAATCCCCTCATACTAACCATAGGCTAGGTCTGATGAAATATAATTTCTTGTCAGGTTTTAAAGCCATTTAAACAAAACCTTCAAATGCGATTGCAGATATGAACGAACACAGCTCTAGGAGCCACAGTATCTTCCTCATTAATATTAAACAAGAGAATGTGGAAACTGAGAAGAAACTCAGTGGAAAGCTTTACTTGGTAGACTTGGCTGGCAGCGAGAAGGTAATCTTCCCTTTTTCCTAAACTTCTGAATCATCCTAGTGGGGTCACTAAACTGATCATGTGAATGTGTGTCAGTGCAAACTGAGCTAGGTTATCTTATCTTATCTTAAGTTATCATTAGTATGGCAATCTTTTTTTTAATGTGGGATGGAGTAAAGGAGCAGATTTGAACTTGGTATGAAATACAAACCCCCAAATCTGCAATATATCTTCATTTATAATGAAGTGGATTGAACCAGCATACTTCTATATAGCGTCACATTTAGTTACGGGCATTTGAAGGAAGTAATGTAATTTAATGCAATTTGTCAAATTAGACAGCTATTTTAATTTGCTTATATTCAGACATGTCCTATTTCTAGGTTTGCTGTAATTATTTCACATATTAGATGAATGAAATAACAGCAGGTGATGCCGTTTTACAGCTGAAGTCTATCTGAAGCTCCTTGAATGACTCTTTTGATTGTGGTGACTATTTCTGTCTTGCAATATACAAAAACACTAACCAGAAAAGAACTTGTATCTGTTTACCAATGGAGTAATGGTCTAGAACAACGCTGCAGTGGGAAAATGTCATTGTTTCCCAGTTCTCATTCTGACATCTTCTGGAGCGTTCAAAGTTGTCTAACTGTAAATTAAATAGATTATAAAACTCATTTTGCAATGCTATGGAATTCTTTATTCAAGCTGGATCCTTGATGACTACTGTGCGTGTCAAAATAATTACTCCTGATGAAGCAATGTCTCTCATTGTGGTCAGAGATTTCCATTTCTTTCTGAAAATGAGAAGTAAAATAAAAGATTGTGTTTGATAGGCTGGGCAGTTTCAGAGTCCTCACTGGGACACACTAGTTCATAACCCACTGGTACAATGCAGAAGGCGCTCATCAAAGTAATTAATGATGTTAATTTCTATTATTTCATATAATCCTAATTGTTAAATTAAAAACTTTTCATGGTGTTTAGAAAATGAGTGCCTAATCAGGCTCTGCTCTCCTCTGAAAACTCCACTTCTGTTTGTTGGGATGTACAGAAAACCTGAAATAAGGGTTCCTTGGTAGATTATCTTCTTAAAAGATACAGTTATGTTTGCTTTTATGTCATATGGTGTTTCGAGAGGTAAGTACAGATACTGTAGTTTTAATGTAGAAAAAATTATATAGCTTTATCTTACTTTTCTGTGACCTTCCCCACCCACCCCATCCCCCCAAAAAAAGAGAGAGAGAAAAGACTGCAAAGCCATGTTGCTGTCTAAAGGAGTGCTGGTCCCATGCCACCAAGCTTCTTGCCTGAGCCACCTTGGGATCTGGTTTGTGGACCAGTAAACCTTGCATTCAGAATGAGTGAGATCACATTTTTTCCGTCCTGATATTCTTGGTCCATGCAAGCACAATACAAAGCCAAGATACTCGTTTGGTGGCATGTGCTGTGCCACTGCGTGTGCCCTAAGAATATACCTGTGGTGTTCCCTGTCTGTATGGACAGCCTGGTCTTAGAAGTGGTCCCCAAGTGTCCTCAGGAGAGCACGGGCTTACCAGCTTTTCCCTGAACAAAGTAAGGGTCAACTTCCTGTTACGCTGGAAGAAAGGTGGAAGTATTACAAGCTTCCACTAACAAAAAAAGTGCATAGAAAAATTCTCCTCCTTTATGCTGAGGATAAACTTACTCGGTTTTTCTTCCAAAAGCATCTTTAAGGGTTGCACTATCTGCATTGTAGCTGCATTTGTAGAGGCGCTTGCTGGTAGCTGAGCCTGATTGTTGCCTGCTCTTTTTGGTAGGTCAGCAAAACTGGAGCGGAGGGCGCTGTTCTTGATGAAGCTAAAAATATCAATAAGTCTTTGTCTGCTTTAGGCAATGTGATATCTGCCTTGGCAGAAGGAACTGTAAGTAATCCTGTTTTGTGTTGTTGAAGAATGGCTTTTTATCTATCTGTTTCTTTGC
Organism: Rhinoptilus africanus; assembly: GCA_013400135.1. Taxonomy (NCBI): domain Eukaryota; kingdom Metazoa; phylum Chordata; class Aves; order Charadriiformes; family Glareolidae; genus Rhinoptilus; species Rhinoptilus africanus. Next base: position 150,369 of record VXBO01008863.1, on the reverse strand, counting down.
CATGCGCATAAAAAAAAATCAGCTAACATTTCAATTCAGAAAGAAGAAAAGATTAGCTTTCCCACCACAAACCTGTGACGCTTTTGCTCTTCTACTAAAGATAGGAAACTAATTCTCGGTGATTTCACTTGAGTGATTATCCAATCTTAGCACAATCAAAACAATTACTCTTCATGATTGCATGCTTCAAATCCATTAAACCTGTCACTGTCGACTCATGTTCTCTCTCATTACAATATCATTACTTAAAAAAATTTGTTCTTGTCTCTTATTTATATTTTGATTAGAAAACCCATGTTCCATACCGAGACAGCAAAATGACCCGAATACTTCAGGATTCCCTCGGTGGGAACTGCAGAACCACCATCGTGATATGCTGTTCTCCTTCCGTGTTCAACGAAGCAGAAACAAAGTCGACCCTGATGTTTGGACAGCGGTGAGTCCTACTCAGCATTAGGCTGGATGCCTCTTACTTGTCCTCTTCCATGTGTTCCCAGCCAGCTGTGCTGAGGGGAACAAGATGAGTAGGCATTTCAAAATATGGAGGTTATGGTTTTCTGGAGTTGTTCAAAAATAGTACTGGAGAACTTGAGAAAACTGCCCCTTCATTCCCTGTGGTACCATAAAAATAAATGTTAATGTTGGCCAGCAGCTGCACTACTTAGAAGCCTCTGGTAATTTTTCCCGTGGAAAGTACAAAGCATTATCGTAGTTCTTTGAAAATTTATGGGGAAGATAATGGTATTGGACAGTTTTCTGTTGGCTAACAGTGGAAAATACTCGGGTTTGCTTTATCTGATGCTGCTCTTGATGCTTTTAAGATGTGTCTTCTCCTTGAAAGGCATCTCAGAGATTATCGTCATGGTTGTCAAAAATATTTTTTAACCCTTAAGAAAAATAAAGAATGTGGACTCCCTGTAATATTGACAACTTCAATAGATTATCGTGATAGCTCATGGACATTTTTATGTTTGACGGATCTTAACAGTTTAGGAGCAAATCTTCAGAAACAAGCAAGGGTAAAATAAGCATGGAAGTATTCAGAAAGAAGATTTCTCTTCCATATGTGTTCATTGGCAATAGTCATATGAAAGACATTTGGAAAGTTTGCAAGAATAGGTCAGGCTCATTACGTAATTATGGCTTTTGTTGTAATTGAGAACTCTGATACTTTGTAAAATTACTCATTTTGTGCAATAGCAGAAAGAAAAAATACTATTAAGTTATGATTGTTTGAAATAGAATTGATTTAACAGTTTGTACAATACAATAAATTTGTCTTTGCCTGAAAATGGGTTGTTTTCCACCATGCAACCAGGTAGCTGCAAAAAGCACCAGTTCCTCCAATCTCTGCTTCCTATAGTGTGTCCTTCCTATAAGCTACTGACTTAATAACAGCATGTGGGAAAAACTCCCTAAAGCTGGAACATCACAGGTTGCTGGAGAAAGCTTTTATGGAAAAGTGGTCGTTACCATATAATTGGGTTAAGTGTTGCTATGCAGTTTTAATTTGCTGCTGTCTGATGAACCTAAGTCTAAGTTATTGAAGATGTAAACTTCTACCGAAATCCCATGTATTATAATGTGCATCGCAGATATTTTGAGTAAATGCAAATATTAAGATGCATTAATTAAATAAAGAGAATTAACCGTTCTGAAGTATAATTAGTGGCACAGGTTTTGTTGATGATTAAATGTTCTGATGGTTCACAGTTTAAACCTCCTCATGTACAGTTTTCTGACTGCAGGTGATTTCAGACGAGTGTTAATCTTGCACCTCTCTAGAACAGAAATGCAGTCCCGAAGTTCCTGATAATTTGTTCTGGATAAGGCTCCAGGGCAGTAACGCAGCACAGGGGCGTTTAATGTTTAATAGATGGGTAGGTGCAGTGTTGGGTTTCAGCCTGCTCGCTGCTGTGCAGAACTCTCGGTCTGCAGTTAGGGTTTGAAGTAAGTAGAAATGTAAGCAGTAAAATGTAATGGTTCTGGTTAAGGGGGATAAAAGGTAGTGTAGCTTTTTTAAATTATTTTTTTTTAATCTAGATTAAAGGGGGTTTGCTTTTGCTCTGTAATGCGTAGCAGTGCTCCAGGGTCTCTGGGAGGTTGGGTGCTTGACTACTTGAGGAAGTCTGTGCAGAGGAAGTCCAGTTTCCATGTTATTTCAGTTTACATTTCTCTTGGTTTTGTTTCTCTTTCCAGTAATGGGTAGAACTTGCCTTTCTGTTTGGAGCAAAATATTTTTTAAAACAACTCCACACATCCTGGCTAGCAGAGCTTGGAGTGATGTGACATGACTGACACTGTTCTATAAGAGGAGCATTTTAAAGATGTTCCTTACTGAGGACTGGGATGTCAGCTGAAAGAGCTGGGGTAATAGCTAAATACTTCCTGACAGTGCTTGCTTGGGGTTTATTGTGGGGGTTTTGTTTGTTTGCCTACGAGCTATAGAATTGGGCTGAAATGGGAGTTCCTCGTGGAGAACATGCAAATGTAAGAAAGGAAATACAAGTAGGAGGACTGGTGATGTACCGGACCTGCAGAGCAGCACACAGACTACACACATAGTGTTAGTTGTCAGCATTTTGGATAGGAATATTGCTGTCTATGGGAAATGGTTTCTTTTACAGGCTCTTCGGTTGCGGTGTTTCATTTTTCTGATGTGACAGTATTAAGGGCCTGAATAACATTAAAGGGAAAGTATATGAGTCATGGGTGATTACTGGTTCCTCCATCTTTCTGAGCAAGAAAGAATTACATCACCATTAAAATAAGTGTTAGGAGTAAAATTCATCTTCACAGGCCACTTACACTAATCAACACATGCATGTGCTCCTCTGTCAGTAGGGAATCGGTTTCTTCTTTTTCTGCTCCATCTTCTCTTGTGTTTTTATATTGTTTTTAATTTTAGTTGCTAGTAAGTACTCCATCCATCATTAGGGTAACACAGTCGATAAACTTAATGGTGTGGCATTTTTTCCCCTAGTGCAGTTAAATGAGTGGAAACTTGAGCCATGCTTTTGGCAGAGACAATATATAAAAGCTAACTATTAGGTGTCTGCATATTTTAAAAGTACAGGGTTATTTAAAAATGTTTCTAAGGTAATAAAACTCTTGCTTGCCACATAGTGCAAGTCACTGGAGCGCAGTTTGGAGTATGAGGCACAGATATAGGAGTGTTTTCTTGCTGACAAAAAAAAGTTTTGGGATTTTTAGTGATTGGCCACATTTAAAGGATGCTTTAGAATCGGTAAGTGGAGCTGTGAAGAAAATAATTAAGATCATGTGCCCTCCCCAAAGTAGAGTTAGCCGGTGTAGTTCTAGCCCATTCCTAGGCATAGTTTCTTGCATTGATATTTCATACATGGTTTCATACTACCCTTTACATACCGGCAGGAGGTTTGTCTGTTATTCCTTTATTTAGCTTCTGTTTTATCCAATAACGTTGGAGTCATTTGGAGGGACTCAGTGTCGGAGCAGCAAAGGGCAAAGATCCGAAGCTTTCTTAATTCATACTGATTTGTTTGTTTTTTCTTTTTAAATGTGGATTTGCTAGAGTAGGTGCTGTGCAATTTTTCTGCTTGCTTTGCATTTTCTGGTGCAATTGTTTAGGTTCAGTTGGAGCTAAGCACTTAGACAATAGTAAAGTGGTGGTGGTTGTTGTTAGAAGGGTTTAAATTTTGTGATTTTTGCTAGAGAGGCAGTAACTCATGAGCCCGCCTGCAGTGGCATGGGCACGAGTTCAGGCTCCCTTCCCCCTGAGAGCCTTCCTCAGCCCAGCAGTAACCCGGTTACCTGGTGGTGACCAGAGGTTCCCCTCCTTTCCTTCCTTCCACCCCAAAAATGTGTTTCCAAGTGCTATTTGGCTTTCAAGAAGGATAAGTTTTACACTGGCAGAGGGGAGATGGAGATGGGATGTGAGGCAGAAATCCTTTGCTGTGAGGGGGGTGAGCCCCTGTCCCAGGTTGCCCAGAGAAGCTGTGGCTGCCCCATCCCTGGAGGGGTTCAAGGCCAGGTTGGACGGGGCTTGGAGCAGCCTGGGCTGGTGGGAGGTGTCCCTGCCCAGGGCATGGTGAGGGACTGTATGGGCTTTAAGGACCCTTCCAACCCAAACCATTCTATGGTTCTATATCTCTGCATCACTGTGTTGATGTCCTTCATGCTATGGTGCTTGACGTATGGCTGAGTTTTGTTGGTGAAGTTTAAGGGAAGGTTGTTAAGAGATGGGGCGAGCCCCTGGTCAGACACTGGTATGGGGTGCCCTACAGGGGCTCCAGGAGAAGGTGACAGCTTACCTAGCAGAGCAATAATGACAGGACTTGGTTTTGTCCTTAATTCAGGAACAGTTTCTAGAGCTTCTCTTTTTGGAGAAATCTGAAGAGGTAGATCCATGTCCAACTGGTCACTGGCTGCTGGATTTTGATACGGCAAAGTTTCCGTTGAGCCTTCAAGGTAGCAATGGTACTGAGTGTTTGAGAGAAAATGGAATTGTAGCATTACACTTCAGAAAATAAATTGCAAATGTTTAGCAGTTTCCCTTTGTGTTATGGAAAAAATTCTGAATCCTTACTGTTGTATGGAGGTGAAAGCTGCAGAGCAACTGACACCTGGTTTTGTTGCGCAGAGCTAAGACGATTAAGAACACAGTCTCTGTGAATCTGGAGCTGACCGCGGAGGAGTGGAAAAAAAAGTATGAGAAGGAGAAAGACAAAAACAAGAGTCTAAAGAATGTTATCCAGCATCTAGAGCTGGAACTGAACAGGTGGAGAAATGGTATGTACCAGAAAATGGGAATGGGTACGTGTCTTAGTATTTTTAAATTATATATGTTTAAATTGCAAGTCATGCTTTCTAAGCTCACCATTCAGAGTTGTAGCTCACGTTTCATAATGAGAACCGAAGTACTGTTTTAAATGCCAAAACTAGTGTGATATCAGATGTTGTGAGTACAGGAAGGCATCAGTAATTTTTAATAATGTTAGTCATATTAACAAAGAAAAAGTAAAATGTCATTATGTTTGAGTTGTTTTGTTTTTGTTTTTTTTTTTTAAGGACTCTGCTCCTCAGGCATGAGAATCAGTTCCGTTGTTCTTTAAGTAACTAGATGTTGGGTTTGTGTTTTGGTGTTTTTTATAATTGAGTTTAACATTAGAATAATTAGTCCTTTAGTACAAATATTAGGAGTGTCATCTGATCACAAGAATCACCACTTGTCTCCTTCTGTGGCTTTTAAGTGAAATTTATGTTGAAAACAGCCAATTTTCTGTTTAGGAACACAGGGAATTGCTGTTCAGGGTAGACTGCAAGATCAAGTGTAGGATGGAAGAGGAGGAAGGATATTTTTATGCATCCATACAAATTAAAGAATTTTTATTTAATGTGGAACACGGACAAATAATTTTAGCACACCATCCTTGCATTTCAGTTTTATTCCATGTATTAAAAAAAAAAAAACAACGAAACAAAAAACCTCCAAACCAATAAGCAGCAACAAACAAACAATCCTTGAACCCCCAAGAACCCAACCCTGCACCCTGTTGTAGCCTGAAATCCCAACAAACAGTAAAATACTGCTTCTTTGAAGTCATTTTTATTTTCTAAATTGCTTGTCATCCAGGTCCTAAGTGTTGATGTGTCTCACAGGTCAATATGTAACTCTTGCAAACGTGAAGTATGTGAGGCGAGAACAAATCTGTGATTTAATGATTAGTCACAATTTGTTTTGCACAGTCAAGTCTGGGTTTGAACATCCTGGGTGAAATCACTACTTAAAAGATAATACCTGATCTTTATGGGTGCGAAAAATTGTTTCCTCTTTCAGCTCCCTGTGCTGTTTACTTGCCTTTCAGATGAGATCGTTACCTAATGATTGCGCTCCCTGTCTTTCTCTGGAGACTTCAGCGCAGGGGATATTTCCCTTATCAGCATAGCGCAATTGCTATGGAGACGGTCGCGCTGCTGGTGGTGCTGAGGAGTGCTGGGGATTTATAACCCGCTCATGTTCTGTGGGTTTTATTCTGTGTTTGCTAAATGTGACGACTTTAATTTCCTTCCCATTCTAGAAACGTTTTTTTAGAAAACGCTGTATAGAGCCGTTCTACATGCCATGTGAACGAGCCTTATAACATGCTGTCTCTATTGTTTTGTCAAAATATACACACCTCCTCATCCCCTCCGTCTATCCTGCTTTTCTTATTGGCGTTACCCAGCGATTCATTCAATGCATTCAAAATACTATTGATTTCTTGTCTGACCTTCTGCAATAGCATCCTTTGGAAGGATATTCTGTCAAAAGAGGCTCTTTACAAATGAACGCGTCACAGAAATTGCATCTTGAATACGAAATGCCAGATAGATGTATAAATATTCCATTGGTATAGCTTATTCTGTAAGCTTAGAAAATAATATCCAAAATAAAATTGTAGCAGAAAATGGGCGTGCCCAGCTCTCACTGAAGCAGGATTTCCGCGGCCTTGTATCCAAGTGCACAATTTGGCCTGTGTTTTACAGGTAGGTTGTTTTCATCCAGTGAATGAAAAGCTAAAGATTAATTTTGGGAGGCTCCTGATGGATTCTCCGCAGCCTGAGGAGCATTGCTGAGTGCGCGAGGTCCCACGGTCTGACCGAGCCCACCTTTCCGACTCTGCTCTGGTGAAATGCAACAATGAAAAATCAATTTACATTTTTCTCATTAGTAATATAAAATATCATCAGGCCATAGGCAACAGGGGAAAAAGTATTTTGAGTAAAATACTTTTATGGAGGCTATGGTGCTTGATTTCAGATTACTCTTTTTCATGCTTTAAGCTTGAAAAAATTATTGTCTCCGTTAGTTGGTCGTGCTCTTTCATGCCCTGTTTTGTTTTGCTTTGGGGCCTGAATTAGCCTGCCTTTTTAGTTTTTCATATATTTCTCCTGTTTACTTGTTTCCCCACCGGTAAGACAAATACTGCCTATCCTGTTTTGGCAAGAGGAATGGCTAGTAAAGCTTTATGGGATTAAAATATTGCAGCTTTTCATAGAGAAGGAAAAACCCTGCTTCCTGCACCTCGAGCAAGGCGTGCAGCATTCAGTGACTCGCCAGACTCTAATGAGAGTAGATTCAATTTCTGGCATGAGCGCTTTGCCCGTCCCTCTTCACTGAACAGGCTCGTAATTGCAATGCATCGACGTTACCGAAGAAAATATTCCTCGGAGAAAATGATTTTAAAAGAAAACATGTTGGGAGAACATCCTGTCTGGTATGCATAGGCAACGTCTGAAAATTGGTGTATGCGCTTCAATTTTAGATGTGACAAAGCAGAAGGTGAATGTCGTTTTAAATGCAGCTGTCTTGCTTGTTTGTTGTCCTGATGCTCTACCAGTTCATTATGGGGAAGGCAGAGTTGATAAGGCAGTTGGCAATCTGGAGAGGAAGAGACATTTAATTGCCAGTAGGCTTTAGGCTGAAAGTCGGATTTTTTTCCTCCTTATTTACACTTCTGTTAATCCGTGGAGCTAATTCCATCTATAGAGGGCTTGAGTGAAAGAGGAGCAGAGAGCTCAGTACTTTTTGTGGCAGCCATTTGAACTGTTGCTGCATTTTGCGTGTTTGTGTTTGTGTTTCTAACCATGGAGGTCACCTTCCTAACGAGGATGGCCAACTTTCCCCACCTCCTTTGGCCCATCATTTGTCTGCATGGCAGTTGCCCACCTTGCCCAGCTGGATGCAGCCCTTCTTTGCTTTGCTGAGTCCCTCTCAGCAGCTGTGAAGGCCCATCCTTGAATGTCCATAGTTTTGGGCAATCCTCTCTCTTGGATTGTAATGACCGTAGATTGCATGCCTGCAGGAGAGGCTGTGCCTGAAGATGAACAGATCAGCGCAAAGGACCAGAAGAACCTGGAGCCTTGTGATAACACCCCGATTATTGACAACATCACGCCGGTTGTTGCCAGTATCTCAACGGAGGAGAAGCAGAAATATGATGAGGAGATTGCCAGTCTCTACAGACAGCTGGATGATAAGGTGGGAACTTTTGGGCTGACTCCGTTTGCTGGGTGAAAACGTAAAACTAAGCCAAAATGGGTGGGTGTCTCTCCGTATTTCTGGAGCACCGTGAACTGGAAGATGTCCCAAAGTTCAAAACACTGTCACTGCATAAAACCAGATCCTGTCCTTTCCTGTCAGCTCTTGGCCTCTGTTCCCTGTGCAGATAGCATTTGGGGGTGTTCTCCAGGAAATCGGAGCCAAGTTTGCCTTTAATTTTAAGGGCTCAGTACAGGCTTTTCAGCACTCCTATTTTTTCAGTGAATTTTGTAAAATCCGTCAGCAAAATGTAATGTCATCTTGGAGTCATAGGAGAAAGAAAAAAGGGAGACTGTATATTAATATTTTTTATATCTTTATTTTGTATTAAAATTTTAAGGAAAATATATAACCATTCCCTGGGGCTCTATTGTTCGTGTTGTTCTGGCTGTGAGCGCTGCCTGGAGTGCAGGTGGCTTGTTTATTTATTTGCACAGCTTGAAATACATCATTGGCACTTAAAGCTATCAGCCATACATTTACTGAGCACTTGCCGTTAATAGCTTTGGCTTGTGTGAAGATTAGTGGGGAAAAAAAGGCATACTAAACCCATTGACCATTATGGACAAGCATAGCTTAAAGTTTATCTAGCAGAAGTTTGTTGTGTGTTGATGGCATTCAAAATAACAGTAAAGGTCTTTAAGAAATTACAGCTTTTCTGTGATGGAGAATACAGTCCCGGTAACAGTCTCTAGCTTTTATGTATTGATTAGAAAAAGAAAAAAAGTCAGTCATTCTTTCACTTTCCCTTATCAGTTATAGCAAAGCCCATTGAATTATTCTTGAGGGAACTGGCAGCAGGTTTGAGTTTCATCCTAGAAAACATGGGAAGCATAATTTGGTGCATTACTGCAGTACTATCAGAAATGAGAAGGTATTTGATCCCCAAAACAAAACCAAAATGTTGTCATGTATAACTTGTTACAGTGTAGACTATTCTTATGTTATATCTGGGAACAGATTCGATGTATTCTACTTGCTATCTGTATTTTTTATCAGAAATCAATCTATTAGCATGCTTGTCACTGGAATACAAAATACCAATTGACTCTGGTAGGGTAAAAAGCAACCTTTTATCTTTGGTAAGTTCCTTTAGAGAAGGATATCCATCACAAGAAGAGATGGACTTGGTCAGGTCCTGTGCATGGTGTGCCTGTGGCGGTTTGGAGGAAGGACTTGAACAGTGGCATCCATCACCATTTCTCTTCTGTATTTAAGATCAGCTCCTACTCATGAGGATGCTGTCTTAACAAGGAAGTTGAAATGCCAGTAAAACTGGATGCCTGGCTGTGCATTACCTGGCAGTATTTTCTTCAAGAGCTGTGATGGAGTAGGAAAAAACAAAATCTGCAGTTGAGGGTCCGAGTTCTGTGTTGTGGTTTGAGCTTCCTCTTTCATTAAAGCAGTTCAGGGCTAGCTGTAAATTGTAGTTGGTTAATAAATCTGTCTCTAATGATCTTTCTTCAGCTGAAATTTAGGGACAGAGTAAGAGAGAAGGGGTGTGTATGTATTTGTATGTCTATAAAACATCACATATGCTGGCGAAGTCTCCTGCAAGCGATAAGGTGCAACTCTGCCTGTATCAGCGTCTTGTTTACCATCAGAGACACCCTTGCTTAGGTGTATACCAGAGACAGCTGCACGTATACATTGCTTTTGCTGTGTAGCTCCGTGTATGTATACTTTCCTCTCCTCTCATGCCACTCAAACCTGCACAAGGTTTGCTACAGCATTATTCTTACTTCTTTTTTAGAAAGGGGAAATAAAAGTGACCAAACAAGAGCTGTGAAAAGAAACTAAAAATCTCCAACCCCATTTCATTGCAGGATGATGAAATCAACCAGCAGAGCCAGCTGGCTGAAAAACTAAAGCAGCAAATGTTGGATCAAGAGGAGGTAAACAACCAAAAAACCCCACCAAAATGAAACCCCCTTATGTATTTTGGTTATGAGCCCCTTTGTTTAGCGATTCTGTCATAGTTGTTGACTAAATATGTTCATATTAACTGGCTAGAATTCAGTTGGTAAGAGAAACCCGTGTGACAGCTAGGTTTAAACTTCACATTTCTTAATGTCCTCAGAAGAGCATTAAGCCTTGATAAGTCCTTATAATAGCAAACCGTCCTGCTGGGAAGCGATGCTGGAAGTACCAAGGTAGGAGCGTGGCCAGTATTTTTTTTTCTTCAAAAGTGTTTTCCAATATGTCTGTATCCTTTCAGGTGTGCAGACACTATGGACTGTAGGTGGTTACCAGATTTCCGGATTGACAGTATAAAGATTAGTCCTGATAATGTTCATTATAGTCCTGATGTTCATTATTTTGGCAGTTAGAGACAGTACTGTGAGAAATCTGTGAGTCTGAAAAATTGATTATTGGTGCTGCCACAGATTTGCTTTAAAATCTTGGATTGCTCACTGTAAACATTTTATTTCATTCTTTTTGTCTGTAAAATTAATGTGGTTTTTAAGATGGGGAATACGATCACTAAACTTACTGTCGAGTCATTTCCTTATCTGGCATTTGTTTACGAGAGGTTTTGAAGATGTAAAATCTGTCAATAACACTAAATTACCAAGTTCCCCAAATTTTGCTGTGATATTTCTTACAAGATGGTTTTATGCTGGTTTTCAGACTGTGGGAAACTGGGGTATTACTGTGGTGTGGAGGTTCACTCATCATTACTGTTCCAAAATGTTGATGTCTCTTTGACGTGATTCCCTTGGATTCTCCCAGCTGCCCCAGCCCCTTCAGCTGGAATAGAGAATTATTCGGGCTGCTTTTTTCGTGTGTGAAACCTCTCTTGAAATTGAAAAATGATTCTCTCCATGCCTTAATCAAGTCCTCAGAAAGGGTTTCCGAGGTCTGGCTCCTTAGCAGGGGGAGAACAACCTATGAAAATGTCTGTTACTCATCATTCATGACTTACCTCCCACCTTTGGGGACCGCAGGAATTACCAGCTTTATTTTACTTCATGATTAAGCTTTTCATTCACCTGCTGCAACTTTCTCTTAATGACTCTGTATTACCTGCTGCCCATGTCCATGGCTATACAAACATGACAGAATTTTAAGCATTCTAAGCAAGATTTTTTATGGATGTGTGTTACTTACACCATCTCACTCTTCCTATCTTTTTTACATCAGTGTTCTCATCTAAAGCTTATTTTCCCTCACGGTTTTTCTTATGTCTTATTTTTCGAACAACGTTCCTTTCTTTGTATTACAGATTTGGGAGCATGCTGTACCCTGGCTTATTCCCCAACTGCTGTGTTCCAAACTCAATGTTACTTCTGGAAGATAAATCAGTTTTTCAGTGGTCTCTAATCCTTGCTTTGGAGATCACTTTTCCCCCCTTTTTGCACATGTTCTAGTCTGCTTTGCTGACTTACTGAAGGCTCTGCAGCTGATGCACCACTTGTTCAGAAGGTTTTTGTCTGGTTCATCCGCTAAGCTTGTCCACCTCTAAAAAGCTAATGCAATATTTTTGTTTTCTTCTTTAAGGGATTTGAATTATTTTTTTAAAGGTTTTGTCTTCCCCGCGTAAGCCTCAGTGTGGAGCGATCTACCTGTCCTGTCTCAGAGCCTGTGATTAGCTCTGTGATAGATGTGCTGCAGAGCAGCTGCCTCACTCTGCTTCCCCCTAATTAACCAGAGGACTTTTTTCTGCTTGATTAAGCTAGCAGGTTAATTATAAATCTAAAGCCTGCCGCAGATGGCACTGTGCTGATACTGGTATCTTTTGGTACCTTTTCACCACTGGCCGTTTCTTAGGGAGTGTGTTTTGGGGAGGATTCTGAATCTTCGGCCCTTGCATCTCGCGTGCTGTGAGCAGATCCCTGAAATGCTGCAGCCATCCTCTCCTTCCCTTTGTTTATAACCGATCGGTATAATGTGTTATTAATAACCTTTAAAAATCTTGGTATATTTTTCCACATTATACAAACAAGAATCTTCTGGGGAGCTGTGTTTATGCTCTAGGTGATATATAACACTTCCCTTTACTTGAAGTCACAGTAATATTCACACAGAAAATTTCTTAAGTAAATGTAAATAATAATTCCATCTGTGTTTAGTAGAAAGATTATTTTAAGCTATTTTGTTGTTTAAATATTTACATGCCATCTGGCTTTGGCAATTCAGTGGGTTTTTCCGTAACGTGAGTGCACTTCTGAGGCTGCAGCATTACCAGTGAGATAAATTTCCCTTATATCTGAATCCTCTCTTCGCCACTTTGGGCACGTGCCAGTGTCTGAAGCTGCCTGGTTGGTTTCCTATTTTCCATTAGCACTCTGAGCCAAAAAAAGCAATGTTCTTCTCCGACATTCTCCTTTTAGGTGGTCCGTTTGAGAGAGACGTTTCTGTTTAGCTTGGGGTCTCACACTCACCTCCTTTATGGCATGGGGGACAGCGGGCAGTGGTGGGACGGTCAGAAGTCCAGCCAGCAGACTTCATGAGGGCAGGCTTTGTTTTACTGTTCAAGAAAGCTGCAGTACAGTAATATTATGCTAATCTGTACATAGGAAGGCTTGGAAATAAGTGAGTTCTGTGAATGAATGTCCAAACTTTGCTGTTAGGATAAGCATGGAATGCCTTCCTGTATCTCATGCGCTAGTTTTATATGTTATTGTTTGATATTTTATGTCTTTATGCAATGCTAAATCCTGATTTTGTTGTTATTCTTGGAAGTACAATATTAGTAATAAATGTTAAGAGGCACCTTTTATTTATTTTCACATCATTCTGCAGCATATGGCTGCTGTTGAGACTGGTTTTGTGCTAAGAACCCAATAGCTGAATTTTGGAGACTTTAACATCTGAATGAAGATGGAGTGGTGCGAGGGCAAGGGAGAAGACCATGCAGCTGACCTCTTGCAGTCAGCACTCTCACTGAAACCACAGCATCTCTCTTAGTAGCACGCAAAGAGTAAATTTACTAAGTTTTACAAATTGGAAATACTCACTAGTATGTGTGAAGTCTGTATTTTCTTCTTGAGTTAATATTTTGCCTCAGCAAATATGAGCAGCTAATCTGTCTCCAGCATCATGCTTCAGATGATAACTAGGAGTAATCATCATAGGTTTGCTTATCAAAGTATTTCTCCAATGCCGCAAGATCTTTGAGACTGCCTCAGACAGCACTTTTACTTGGTTCGGTTCAAAGCTGTGAGTCTCTGTTTAAACATTTTACTTTGTGGTATTTTTTCATCCTTGCTGCAGCATTGGATTGAGGGCAGAAAATTTATTTGGAGCTATGATACTGTTTAAAATAAGTTTCTCTGCCTCAGTCTTGTGTCATAACAAGATTTGATTAAGATTTTTCATTGAAGTTCAGAGCCTTTTTTTCTTCAAATACATTTATTGAAACCTATGGTGTTTTGGGTAGAATAGCAGAATTTCTTCTCCCCTGCTGTCTTTTTCTTGCAGACATACTTGCGTGCTCACACTTTTTTTCTCTCTTTGTCTGTTTTTGCCCTTTACAATGTTGTCTTTTGAATGAGTTTTTGGGTGACAAAGCTTCTGTGCTATCTGCTTTCCAGCTTTTGGCCTCCACTAGGAGAGATTATGAGAAGATTCAGGAGGAACTGACCCGTCTCCAGATTGAGAATGAAGCAGCGAAAGATGAAGTGAAAGAGGTCCTTCAAGCCCTGGAAGAATTAGCTGTCAATTATGACCAGAAATCCCAAGAAGTGGAGGACAAAACAAGGGCCAACGAGCAGCTGACTGACGAGCTGGCACAGAAGAGTGTAAGAGCAAGCGGTTTACAGTGCTGGGTCCCTAATTCTGCATCTCTCCTAAAGAATTTCCATAGGGGTTCCCAGATAACTGCCAGCCTCTGCAATTTCAAGAATCTTTCAGATCCTGCTGCTACGTATGTTATATTTAGTTTAAAAACTGGAGTAGCAGGAAAGCTGTTAAAAGATCCATATTTGCCGATGCTACCCTCTCTCTTCTGTCTTAATTAAACGATAAAATTAAGGTAACTCAGAAACTCTGTGGAAGCTGATGGCAGGTTGTGGCTCTCCTGCAACCTCTGTATTCTGCACAGCAGAGCAGCAACTGAACTGAATGTGAGAACTGGCCATTCTGTGGTGTGGTTATTTAAAAACTGTATTATGCCAAAAAAGATGTGAAAATCTGCTTTTTACGAATAGCAGCGTTTTATGTTTTTCTAGACTCTGCGCTGTGGAGCGGGAATTTTGTCAGTGTCAGGAGATCTCAAGGAAGGAATCTAGAAAAAATTCAGCTTTTTCAGCTGATGGGTACTGATCTTAAGGAGAAAAATCTAATCTGAGAAAAATCAAGATTGGGTTCTATCTTAATACATCCTTGTCCCTTAATTCATCATAAAAAGTGAGGAATCTGTTGTTAACAAGTCTATTTTCATGGAAGACTTCGTTACCCACTTCAGTGAAACAGATTATGATGAAATCCATTTGAAAAAAAAAATGAGTATTTACATCCTTCTATACCTGTTTCTCTGTGGTTAACCTTCTTTGCCATGTATTATGCAAATAAGATTCTTACGGGATTTACTACATTTAATAGATCTAAAGTAGCCTTGTTAGCAAGTGCATTGTGAAAGTGGATTATGGCAAGGTGGAATTGTACGCGGCAGTACATTGAGCCAGGAGGCATGCTCAGGAAAATAGGAGACAATAGCATGTACCTTAGGTATCACAGAAGAACTGATGCTCGGTCTGCGGAGGGGGGATAACTTTTCCTTTTAAACCTTTTCAGAGTGCCCTGACAGCGACCCAGAGGGAGCTGGGCCAGTTGCAGGAGCTCAGTAACCATCAGAAGAAGAGAGCTACAGAAATCTTGAACTTGCTGCTTAAGGACCTGGGAGAGATTGGAGGAATAATCGGTACTAACGATGTTAAAACAGTAAGTCGGTTATCTTTATTGCTTGCCCCCCACACCTCCTGCAAAATAAAAATTCCTCCTCCCAGGACACCGCTGTGTAAATCCTGGCTGCAGCACAGAGTGAAATACTGAAGAGATCTTTGTCTGGGCCAGAGAGGGCCAGTGTCTGTGCACACAAATACCACTTTTACTCCCAGTTCAGTGTTTGAGGCCAGACTACTGCAGCCCACCTGTGTGCTGATGCGTTTATTAAGGGTGTGTGTGTGTCTGAGTTGCCCCCAAAACAATACACATGTAGCTCTACTCCTTTGTTGGCTGGCATGATCCAGTATACCCAGAATCTGAAGAATCTTTTTAGGGCAGATTTGGCTTCTGGGTGGTTACCTTTTTGTTTGAAGTTTGTCCTTAAACTGTTGTGTGTCTGAAGGTGATCAGTTCTCAAAGCCAGAGGTCTGTACTGACAGCGGCCCAGGGCACCTGAATGAGAAGATCTGCATGGACATTGTGTTTTCTGCATTCTGGTGTTTATTGCCTGCTGACAGTGGCTGGCTTCATCTAAGAGCCCACTCTTTCATGTGTGTTTCTGAACACAACATGCTTTAAATATACTGATTTCCAGCATTGGTAAATTCATGCTAGATACCACATAAATATTTACATGATGGTAGGAGCATCTTAACTTTTGTGTGTTGACTAATGACCTTTATAGAGGAAAAACGGCAGAGGTTTGTTTTTCTCTGAGGTAAGAATGGGAGGGAAGGTGGTTGAAGCAGCAGAAACCTTGGTATCTGGACATGCCTGGAGGTGGTGCAAATTTTGGCCACTTTTACTTTGAAATTTGCCTTCTGCCTGTCCCTTGGGTTTACAGACATGGTAAAGGACATCACTACTCACTTTGTCATGCTCCTGCTGTTGTAGATGAACAAAACACTAAGCCTCAGACAAGATATTTGTATAGTCATTGCTAAATGGCACATCTCTGATGGAAAATTTTCATGGCCTGGAAAATCTTCTGGTGACTTTAAACAGACAGATGAGATGACATTAGCACCATGTGGAAAGGAGCAATTGCTCAAAATGGCTAAGAAATGAATTCTCAAGCTGTATGTATCTTGCAGCGCACTCCATTTTTGTGTATTTCGTTCACTTCTCAGTTTCTGAGCAATGATCTTTCCTGAACTTTTCCAGAGGCCAAAGGGAAAAGCGAGTCTGTGCAGCTGGAGACCGAGAGTTGTTGATGTTCTGTTAAAACCCCCTTAGATCAGCAGATGCTCCAGCTTGCTCTGACTGCAGTGGACACCATCCCTGTTGCCTGATGTGGTTATGCAGATGCCAGGCTAGACCAGACTTTGCTAGATGCTACAGCAGCCTCTGGTGGCCGTTGTAATAAGAACTATGGGAGGAAATCTTTGAAAATGGAGGTGGAGTCTTTTTCATACAAATTTTTATAGTAACGAAGATGTCAGCATTTTACAGGACAGCTGCCAGTGTAAATAAGGCCAGATTGAGAAGCGTTTAGAACAATAATTTCAAATTTGTTGGCAATTAGCATCGTCTCAAAGTATGTTTAATTTCAGACCAGACTGAAGGTTTTGGAAGCGGTTGTGGTTTTTAGGCTGTTGGGAGAAGCTACAGCACGTGTTACCTTCCCTTTGGCGCTGCAGGGAAAAAGGCGAAAAGCAGATGAAGTTGCTGGCCATATGCTCCCTCAACGCGAATCTTCACAGCTCGTCAGTGGGTTACGTGAATTAAGTAGTTGAAGAAAAATCATGAAGAGAAAGACATGCAAATATAAGGCACCACATTAAACCAGGGAAGGAAATGATGTACAAATAGAATTACACTAATATTTAGAGACGAGAGCAGTTAATTTCCTCTTGCCAGGTGAGATTTCCAGACCCATGTCTGTCTTACAGCTCCTTAATGAAGAAGCACAACCCTTCAAGAGGAGACTTCTTTACGGAGTACTTTGGAAATGCTCCTCAGCTTTCAGCTGCTTGAAAGAAGGAAAATTTCCTGTGTTGGTGACATGAGAAAGTTTCTCCAAAATGTGCTCTTGCCGTGATGGCAGGTTTGATTCTTTTAGGTTCTGAACCACTAAATTGATGAAGCGCACTGTGAGCACAAGCCTTAATTTCTCATTTTTGAAGCTTATCAGTGAAGACTGTAAGAAATGGAGAAGGGTAACCTCTTTAGAGAGGGCTGTAACCTCTTTAAAGGTGACCTGAAGGTCTGTGGGTACTTTCTAGGTCTAGACAAGAGTTTCATAGCAGGAAGGCTGCTTTTGCATTGACTTACCTGTAAGAACCACACCTTTAAGATTGTGATCTTCTGTGTGTTTAGTTAGCAGATGTGAACGGGGTGATTGAGGAGGAGTTCACCATGGCACGGCTTTACATCAGCAAGATGAAGTCTGAGGTGAAGTCTCTGGTGAACCGCAGCAAGCAGTTGGAGAGCGCCCAGATTGACTCCAACAGGAAGATGAACGCCAGCGAGAGGGAGCTTGCAGCTTGCCAGCTCCTCATTTCACAAGTATGCTTGTTCCTCCTTCCTTGTCCCTTTGTAGCAAGGTTTGATGACTTTCTCAGCCTCCTTCCTTGTGAAATGTGTGTGCCAGGAGTGAGAATTCGGGGAGCAGAGTGGTATTCCTCATCTGGTTTGTTGGTTTGTTTCTCTCTTCTCCCATTCCTCCCCCTCGGTGTTTTTCAGCACAGATTGTGTTCTGCTGTAGATCTCAAAATGTTTTCTATGGCGTAATACTGAAAATCCTCAGAGTAATTTCCCCAGCATGAATTTGTATCTTGTATCTTCATTTTAAAAACAACCTGAGAAAGGAAGCAGTGATTATATGGTTCACTAGCAAAACATTCGGAGAGCCCCCTGTATCTGGTCTGTTAGTACGCTACCAAGGTAACTTGGATGCAATGTATAAAATAATGCATTATGGAAATAATTGCCATATAAGTTAGAAATCCAGATGGCAGGAGGGCTTCACAGCGGGTGGCAGTTACAAGCAGTGATGCCTGCTGCAGGAAGGGGGCTAATGCTTTGAGAAGCTCAACTGCTTTGAAGTGGACATGTGAAAGGCAGGAGATGACCCAGATCCAGTGTACCATATTTCACTTGCTAGTAGCTATTCTAAGAAAAGCTAGAAGAAGTATAGCCTGTTGTCCTGCAGCAGAATGTCTTTACTAAGTTCTGCTCAATACAGCTGTAGCTATAGGTGTATCTTTACAGTAGCACCAACCCAGAGGTCTCAACTCCTCTCTGCCAAGAACAGTGGACCAAGTGAACAAGTGCTTCAGTGGCCTTATTAATAAGATGTAATAATTAGGACAGTATCTTAATTTTACTCCCCAAATTAGAAAATTTTAATTCAATTTTTGATGTTTTTGCTACATTCTTCACTATTTTCTATTTAAACATAAGCCCTTCTTGTTCAAAAGGATGATTCTATGATTCCATGTTAACAAGAAAGAAGTCATCAGGATGGCTGGGGAAAGTTGATCTGAGCTTCTGCAGGTTGAGGCATCCAAGAAGTCACCTCAGAAGCCCAGTGTTCAGCTGGTTTTAAAAAGCTGCTGCTGTTTGTATAACACCAAGTCATGAGCTTCCCATGACGTTTTGGAATTACCACCTGTGCTGTTCAGTATGTCTTGGGCTACCTTTAAAAATGCAACCTGTTTGGGTCCGTTAGCTCCTTCTCAGATCTTTTGCTGTATTTTCTCCTAGTCATCAGCTCTGGATGTGGAGAGCTTTCTAGTTTTCCTCCTTTATGTAGGACAGTACCTGAATTCCTAGATAAGTTGTGGTACTCACCTCTCATTGCTATTCCTCATGTCTTTAAAGCACGAAGCAAAGATCAAGTCCCTTACAGACTACATGCAAAATATGGAGCAGAAGAGAAGGCAGCTGGAAGAGTCACAGGACTCTCTCAATGAAGAACTTGCCAAGTTACGTGCTCAAGGTAGAACATTGCATCTTGTGGTCATCATTTCTTTTACCAACGATATCTTAGAAAATCCAGTATTGGCTGATGCAGTGTCTGTACAGTAGTCCTACAGTATTTTATTGTCTGCTTAGCATTTTGCAGTGAAGACATAAAATTGATTCAGAATATTTAACACATTGCGCTTCTTTGTAGTACATTACACTTCAGATAAAACCAGAATTATCCTTTCAGTCTAGCCCATTCACAAAACACAGAGAAACTTCATTTTTCAGAAGAATCAAAAATTTTACAACAGGCTTCGCCCTGTGCTTTAATGATGTGAGAAATTAAAAAAAAAACAACAAAAAAACACAACAAAACCCCAAATACTTTAGCCAAACAGTACCAATCGATCTTGCTAAATCTCTATTCTGTAAATTCTTGGATATCTGTCCAATTTCAGTTATCCCTCTGGCAAATGCCCTGCGCCATTCAAAAGGAATCTGCTTCCCATAGGGTGAAGTAAAAGATGTGCCTTTCCTAGCTCCTCTACAGGATTCATTTTCAGAATTTCTATTTTTTCCCCTTCTGATTTAATGTGGAAAATGTGTATGAAAAGCAGTTCTTGTAGCATTGCTAAATTCCTGGTTTATGTAAAATTACAATATGGCATAGTCACCTTAGCATTATTCTGGAGTTCTGCACCAGGGATGATCTCAGACTGCAGGAGCAGCAGGTGGTGACGAGACTTTATTTTTTTTTAACATCTTCTGTATTTTTAGAATAAAATTTTTATTCCATCTCCTGATTTTCCTACCCCACTTTTATGATATACCCTGGTTCTGGTGGCACCGTTTTCCAGGACAAAGTGAAAAGGGACAAGGAGGATTGTGATAAGCAGGGTCATGAGGAGACAAGGGTAGGTTGGAAAGAAGCTGAGTGGGCTGAAAACCATGTGGGCTGTTGGTAAAGGGAAAGGGGGTTTGGGCGGTATGGTCACAGGTTGGGTACTGCAACCCGTGGCTGTCTCTGCCCCTCCAGCACTGTCTCCCTGATCCCACTGCCCCCTGCAAAACGAGGTACTTTTTTTTTTGTTGTTAAATGGCTGGATGTAGCACATCCTGGAACTGTGCAATTAATTCTCAACTGTCTCCAACTTTGAACAGAAAAAATGCATGAAGTCAGTTTCAAGGATAAGGAGAAGGAGCATCTGACCCGCCTTCAGGATGCAGAGGAAATGAAGGTAGTACGGCGTGCGGCAATTTTAGAGGGCATTTCTCAGTGAGATCATTCATTAAGCTGATAATTAGGGTGTAATTTTGTCTTCGTGTACACATTGGGTGCTTTTAGAAAACACTTCCAGCCTCTGTCAGAATTGCCAGCCTCTGTTAGAAAACCTGACCTCATGTAATTGAGCGACCTTGGCAATGTGAAATTAGAGAACTTGATAGTATTGAGGTTGTTGACCAAATTATGTAAAAAAAGTAAGTTATAGCCAGAATATCTGAGGTGAGAGCATCTTTTGACACCAGTGTGTAAGGTGAGACAGCTTCAAGGAGCAGAGAGGTTCAGTGGCCTGTGTTTGCTTGAGTCGGAGACGTCTGGGTTCCTCAAATCGCATGACTGGACAACTGAAGTATGTATTTATATATACCACTATCCACGCTTGACAACGGTTTTGTTATGTATGATTGAAAAATGATATTGATTCACCTCTATGTTACTCTAATTTTTTGCCAGTGGAACTCTGCTGAAAGTCAATTTGCTAAGTAGTGAATCAGGCTTCTGGGGTTAATATAATTTAGGTATTGAAATTTGATAAAAAAAAGAGGCCAGGCCGCTTTCCCAAACAATTTGGCAAGAATTCTGACTCTCTCCTAGAAATAGTAATCTAACATCAATCTGTTTTCTGGTGTTTTCTTCTTCCTTGGGAATGCGAAGAAGAAATGTTAGGCAAAATTGTGCGCGTTGTGTTTCTGATGGGGTTGCAAATTGCAGAAAAGGAAAAATACAATTTTAAGAGGGATAATGATAGTGGTTTGCCAGCTTCAGAAATTTTACCTGCATTATAAAAAGTTAAAGTTTTTAAAACTGTGGTATAGTTATTCCTTACATTTGGAAGGAAAAAAGCAAATATTTTATTAGCAATTTAAAGAGATGCATTGAGTTTTTCTTACTACTTAAGATATACCTAATCTTAGAATTGAAATAACAGAGCTCTGGATAAACAATTCTCAGAGAGGGGGAGGGTGTTTCAGGTTTTACTTCTGTCACAAGGAGAGCTGTACACCTATTTTTGTGGTGAATAAACAGGTGAAATAAGCGAGGACTGGTAAAACAGCGTCGTTCTTGGCACTTGATGTACTAACACCCTGGCTTTCACATGCAGTAGCTTTTGCAAGAAAATGAGTAGAAATTGGTGTACATCTGTTGCTAAAAACTGTCTGAATTAAATGCCTGCATTTTTGTAATCATAGAATGATCTACCAGGCAGACTCCTGAGTTAACCTGGTCTGATAAGCTTCTCTCAAATCCAGAAAGAAAGGGTGATTTAGCTGACACGTAGGAAGGAATCTTAACTGTGTTACTTTATTCATGTATGGCTCTGGTTTTTGCGCTCTGCAGAAGGCCCTGGAGCAGCAGATGGAGAGTCACAGGGAAGCCCACCAGAAGCAGCTGTCCAGGCTGAGGGATGAAATTGAAGAGAAGCAGAAAATAATTGATGAAATCAGAGAGTATGTTCGCTTGCTCCATCACTTTCTTTTTTCCTGTCCTGTTCTGTGACACTGTAGGGTTTTTTTTAGTTTTAATTGCCGCCTATATATTTTGGTGTCTTACAGAAAGTAGTGTCCTTACATGCAACAGCCTACCCTCTGATTATTTTGCACAGTGGACAGTGCCTAGGTCTTTATTGTGGAGCTTTAACAAGTCCATAAACTTACAGAGAGGAAAAAGAAAGCATAATGTTACACCTGCAGCTCAGTAGATAGGAGAAGCTTGGAGGAAAACAGATTTTAAACGATAAAAGTTTTGAGGGCCTCTTGAAGCAGCTAGTTCTGCCACAGACTTTCTGTGAGTCTGGGTGCCTCAAACGTGTTCCGTTTTTCGCACCCTTAATATTTCTTCCTGACACAGCAACGTAACTCTGTTAGTCAGATGCTCCAGTGCTTGAAAAACGGAGTTCTTTGCTCTGTGCTCTTGGGTTTATCAGTGTTCATAAAATCTTGGCAGTCCTGAAGTAGTGTTTTTTCTTTCATCATATTTCTTTTGTGGCTAGTAACAGGGAAATAGGAACATGGGGAAGCAGGACAGAAAGACTGCAAGAACAGTTTGTGTCCTTTAAGATACAGAAAGCAAGCCACTCTATCTAATTATCTAATATTTTTACCTAAAAGCTATTGTTCTGCAGTCTTTATTCTTAATTTCTTTCAGAATTTTTCAGTAGAGAGTTACAGCTTTACTTTCTCTGTGTAACCCAGTTTTGTTTATGGAGTTTTGCCCACCCTCGTTTGTGGGGTTCAGGACTGAGCTGTACAGACTTTCACTTTTCCTTTTCAGTATGAATCAGAAGCTGCAATTGGAACAAGAGAAACTGAGCGCTGATTATGATAAATTAAAAATTGAGGACCAGGAAAGAGAAATGAAACTGGAAAAGCTCATGTAAGTCAACAGTTTTCTCATCTGGTGTCCTTGAATATAATGTCTTTTAATGCATCCACAGGAAATGTCCCAGTGAGAAACATTGGTGTTGAAATAGTCACGCTGAAAATACCATTTCAGTAGCAGAGCTGACATACAGTAATAAAATTATTACCAAGTACTCTGTATTTTTACATCATAGGCTTTTTAATAGTGTATTTGATTTAATAGTAGATTGATAAAATCTGAAGAAGATTTTTTTAAGAGCTGTGATTTTATAAAATATTATAGCAAGAGTTAAATCCCCCATTTATGCATGCACAGCAAAAACAAACAAGAAAGAAGTTGGGGCTCTGGGAGGTGGGTGGCGGGGCTGGTATCAAATCAGATGTCTGAATAAAAGCTTTTCCTGGAAATGAGAGATAAAAATGTCATGTGTGGACTCAACAAACGGAGATGGTGACTCAGCCATTCCATGTGAGAAACCCACACATTTGGGACAGTCTGACAGATGCAGAGGGATGTAGAATTTGCTGACATCTGCGGATGTTCTACTCAAACTGAATGTTGATTGATTCTCTTCTGTCTTGTTATGACTTCAACATTTTTGATTTGTGTTTAATGTTGTGATCTTTCTAGACTGCTTAATGATAAAAGGGAACAAGCAAGAGAAGATCTTAAGGGGCTGGAGGAAACAGTGGTATGTCTTAATTACACGTTATTGAGCTTTTTTTTTCTCTAGGTCTTCATCACTGATGTATTACCAGTTTTATCTGTGCCCAAGGAAATTAACAATTTATATCATAATAGGCTAAATTTGTGCATTTTGCCAAATTACTGAAAATGAATTTTAAAATTTAAGCTTAAATACTATTATTATTGCCTCCTGTGAATAACTATCATCGATGAGTCTGCTGGTGCTCTTTGTTTTGCTGTTCTTATTCCTTCCAGTCACCTGAAATACCCGGCGTAGGGAACAGTGTAGCTACCATTAGGTGATACATACCTGTCTCTAACCTGACCAGTGAAACAGCTTAGAGAGAAATAAGACCTTGTGCATGCAATGCAAAAAACGCAGTGTGTGATGGATGACTTCAGTCATGAAACTGTTGCTGCACAGTTATGTTGGAAGCTACATTTTTATCTGTCTGCAGAATATGCAAGCTTTCTCAAAGGTCTCAGAAGCTCCTCAAAACCGTAGCTGGTTTAGGGGCATCATAAAGTTATTTTTGCTAGTGTTAACATGGTTAATAACTCAAACCCAGCATTTTCTCCTCTGTTTGATTCTTTAAAAATTAAGCAGACTGGCCTCAGGATCAGTTGGAGTTCATTACTGAAGGTGAACTATTTGGGTCCTTTCAGCTTTGGCTCCTGATGGCTCCCACACACATAAGCCTTGATAAATAAACTCATGTGAGGGACAGATTTAACCAACCTTTCGGGTATGAACTGCACTCATCAGATACTTACAGAGCTTGCCTGTAGGCTTGATTGTCCCTGTTTGCCAAATGAATTAGGCAGCTGGAAATCACAGTTAGGCGGTACGATGCTGGCAGCTTGCAGAACCCAGATATTTTTTTTTATATTTTTGAATAAACATCTTTGAACTATCTTACATTAAAATTTTACTCACTTTTTTAGAGTGTTAATAATTACTGAAGCAGGAACTGAAAATCAAGCATAGCAAATGACAGGAAAACATGAGCCAGCAAAGGCCAAATGGTAGCTCATCGCTGCCCGTTGGTGTGGGGAGAGATCAGACCCCAGGGGCACTGCCTGTCGTGTGGGTGGTGACTTTGAGGAGGAAGGGATGAAGAACGGTGGTGGTGGGACCATAGCTGCTGCCTTTGCTTTGACCCATTCTCCTTCCCAGCAGTGGGCTGGCGAGGAAGCAGAAGAAGGGGGCCTGTGGGGGGGGAGGCGGTGGGATGGAGCCAGCTGGGGCAGCACCCCCAATGGCAGCTCTCTGGGGGGGCTTGGCTTAGAGTGGCAGACGGTGCCCCTTCTGGTACCACATCACTGGCATGTGAACAAGATGGGCTTGTGGTGTACGGTTTCTAGCAGTCCGTGAAGGCAGCTTCTCCTTTTTGGTTTCTACTCAGTTTTGCCTTTTTCTTTTGAGAAAGAAAGATAAAAAATTCGAGATCGAAAGCTTGTAGTCATGGTGCAGCTTATTGAGCGATTCATTTAAATTCCAGTCTGTGAATGGATAACCATAAAACGGGAAAGCTAAGGTTGCTTTTACCAACTTTGGAAAGACAGTTGAGCACGGCTTTGGCACAGTATGGGGTTGGGATGAGCTGCTTATCCACATAGTTCCCTTTCCTGCACATGGATTAGTGCTTCTGTCCTTCTGGGAGTAGGGGCAGGGTTGTCGCTTCTTGTGTCACTCCTCCAGTCTGGAGTAAGGCCGTTATTTCGCTGAGCCTGAGAAGTTGATGCATTATAAAAAAAAAATAATCTGGGAAAGCCTGGATTTCTGACAAAACTTAAAAAGCACTTCAACATGGTAAGTGTCCGTGAACAAGCATTCACAGCGAGCCAGTGCGTTTGCTGCACAGTGACTCCAGTGCTCTTTCACGTCGCTAGATGTGTGTAACCATGGCCAACCTGTGAGACTTCAGCTTTCTGCTGTTTTTCCCTGCGCCCTAAGACAGAGTTGACATATTTTCCCAAGTAGCTTTGGTGTGATGAACGCCTCGGGAGGTGCAAGAGCTCTTTAGCGTGGGCAGTGCCCTTCTGTGAGCTGCGTATACCTACAGGCAGGTTCATCTCTATAAGTAAATCACAGTAAAGCCATATTATCAACTCAATTTTTATACCAGAGTATTTACTATCTCTTTCTGGTTTGTGCTTTCTTTTTTTTGTTATTTTAATTCCAGGCAAGAGAACTTCAGACTCTTCACAACCTACGCAAACTGTTTGTGCAAGATCTCACCACCCGCGTTAAAAAAGTAAGACTCTACTCTTTTAAACCAAAGTCTTATCTTTTTTGCAGTATTATTGTGGTTTGCTGGAAGCTTTTAGTTTGTGTTGTTACAAAGTGGGTTATTGTCTTTTCCAGTAACAGTGACTAACAAGATTAAAACTGTTCTGATGTTTATTAATTTTTATTTGGTCCTACTTTGTTACGGACAAGTCTTGGTGGTTGAGTGAAATGAACCAATCCAATTCAGTACAGTAACAAACTCTCATAGGCGGTATCAATGCGTACCGGAAATTATTCAATATAACTCGCACCAACTTATGCTACTCAGAATGCTGAGGCCCTTTCTGTCTAGGGGCTTGTGACTAGTCCGCCTTTTCCTGGCAAAATTATTGTTTGGAAGGCATTCATGTATTTTTATCTGTTGAAGAAGAGTGAGAACTGCATAAATAATCAAAGGCTTTGCAATGCTTTTCAGTCCTTTAGACTAGCTTTAGGGAAGAGGTTTTATAGTTTGGGGTTTTTTTAAAGGTTGAATTTTTACATAAAAATGTCTTGCAGGAGTGGAAAAAAGAGGGGAAAAGAGGTTTTACACTCTAAAATCTATTATTTTCCTATTCAGGTTTCCCCCACAATCATTTGGTAACAATTGTTTATTTTTGTGTTGCGGGGATTGTGGCTCTTAAATATAAAATGAACAGGAAAAACAAATTCTCTTTAATCTGGGGCTCTGGAAGACTTTTCTGCCTTTGGGAAGCTTAAATTCACAAAAGACCTGGGCTTCCTCTTGGGTTTCTGCCTGGCTGTGCTGAATGCTGCAATTCTCTGTGCAGAGTGTTGAACTTGACAGCGATGACGGAGGTGGAAGTGCTGCGCAGAAGCAGAAAATTTCCTTTCTTGAGAACAACCTGGAACAGCTTACAAAGGTTCACAAACAGGTAGGGGCTCTCCTTCCTTCCTTCCTTTCTTCCAAAAAAAAATAAAGTACTTTTTTATGTTTAAAAGGATAATTTTTGAAGGCAACATGTACTGTCTGAGGAAAGGGTACCTATAGATCTAAACTAAAATTCTTGGCATTAGAAACTGGTGTTAGAGCTGCTCTTCCCACCATCCATACATCCATACTTCTTATGAATGGGTTAAATGAACAATTATTTTTTTTTTAGCAGCTTTGGCAAGACTAATTGTCACTGTATTGGTGTAGTGCATAAAAAAAACCCAGAATAAAGTGTTTGTTATTACCTTGTGTGCTGCTAGCTGGTTTCTAGATGGATTGTGTATCCCTGGTTTTGACTTCTGGTCTGAAGCTGCTTAGAGGCACCCTCGGAGGTGGCTTGGGTGGAGTCAACCCACAGAGTATGGAAGCAAAGAAATAAAGCTTTACGGTGCAGCTAAAGGGCTGGTGCCTCCCTGGGATGCTGAGGTTGGTTATTTCTGGGCATGTCCATCTCTGTCTCCTCCCTGTTTCATGGAGTTCCTGTTTTCTTTGGAATTCTGCTGTTCAGACATGGGCTACGGAGAGCCCTTCACCCTCGGTACCCACCGTGCAAACGGGAGGTGAAGGGGATGTGTGGTAGGCAAGTGTTCTGGGTTTACATCAAGGGAAGAGCCTTACCCTCTGCCTACTGGAAGTGTGTCTATGTTAATGGGGTGTGTATATATCTAGGCAGCACCTCATTAGATAAAACTGGGTCATTTCTGCCTCTTATCAGATGACAGATGTCAGTATTTCTGAATTTGGCCCACTGTTCAGGTGTGGAGCACAAAGTAGTACAGATTCTTCTGATTTCATTTTTGAAGAGTGACATAACATTCTCCAGTGCAGTTTTCGGAAACTGTTAATAGTGAGACACAGCGTTCTCTGAGATTTGCTTTATTCCTGTGGAAGCGCCAAAAAAGCAGTGCTGGACCATGACAAGTGTCCGCTAAGGTTCGGTATTTTGAGATTCCCAGTGAACAGATGGTTTAAAGACCTAGTTTCTAAATGTGGAAATTGGGACACGTTAGGAGTGTTTTTGCTTTTACTGTTTTACCTTTTTTGCAATCAGTTCACGCATCTGCTGGGTTTTCAGATACAGATTTTTATAGTTCTCATTAGCGTATATTTACTCAAAACCAACTAGGAGGACACATCTCTTAAGAATCTTAGAGGGAAAGATGACATTGAACTTGATCTGAAGTGATATCATCCTGCTTTTATTTTGTATCTTAACTATTTAGTAGAATAAAGGTTCAACACTTGCAGGAAAAGCACATTGTGACAATTTTTATTTAGCTTTGTTTGTGTTTTGCTTCTGGCACTGAGCCTGGACTAGCAGGTGTAGAACATTTTGATTGTCAAACAAGGTGTGAGTGTCAGTACGTCTTGTTGCTTTACTGTATTATTCATGTGGTAGTTAAACCGCTTTCTTCCCTTCACTCCAAAAAAGGGAGAATCACTCCTTGGAGCACTTTTCTGTCGACGTCTAGTAGTGGTATCATCTGTTCAGTAGAAATTGTACTGGAATTTCTAACTGTTTGCATAATTTTTTTTTTATTTATCAAAAAAAGCAACCCTCTCTCTTGGCTGTTGTTGCATGTAAAGTTAGATGTTACTCCGATAAGCGATAGCCCTTGCTCAGGTTCGTATTTAGTTGAGGAAAAGCACGAATTCAGAGTTGCACGTAATCATCACATTTATAACTACAGGCCTTAAGTGATGTCTTAGCGATGTCTGAGGTGCTGAAGTTTCCAATTGACCCATATGCTTGAGTAGGGATCGAGTAGGTAAGCATGCCGTAACCGCTGGAGGTGGTGGCTTCTTAATGATACCCAGTGTTGTCCATAAGCCATAGTTAATCACTGCAGTTTTGAAATAATGAGGTGATCGAGTATTTGTGAAATGCCGGACATTTCTGCCTTCTGAAGAAGCACAGAGTTTCTGCCGCAGTTGCTCTTAAAGTCTAGGAAACAGGTAAGGCAGTAGAGTGCCCTGCGGTAGCAGGCTTTGTGCTTGAGCCCTCACCCTTCGGGATCAGATCTGTGAAATTTTGTTGAATAGAATAGACTTTTTCATAGCATCTTTTTGAAACTTCTTTTCTTGCAGTTGGTACGTGATAATGCAGATCTTCGTTGTGAGCTTCCTAAGCTGGAAAAACGACTTAGAGCTACGGCAGAGAGAGTTAAGGCCCTGGAGAGTGCACTGAAGGAGGCCAAGGAGAACGCCATGCGAGACCGCAAACGGTACCAGCAGGAGGTAGATCGCATTAAGGAGGCTGTGAGAGCCAAAAACATGGCACGGAGAGCACACTCCGCTCAAATTGGTAAGGACATGGAGCTAAAGGGTTAGCGGTTGCTCACATACTTCATGGTTGGTCTGTTTGCTCGCGTTTAAATAGAGAGAGCTTTGAAAGCAGCAGACCAGGGCAAACCATGGGGTCTGCTTCTCTGCTGCACGGGAATCTTCAAAGGCTTCGCTTTTTAATAGAATCTGCCTCACCTAAAGTTTAAAGTGCCTCTGCTATTTAACTCAGTAAATAAATGGCA
The DNA here is from genome assembly GCA_013400135.1 of Rhinoptilus africanus. Taxonomy (NCBI): domain Eukaryota; kingdom Metazoa; phylum Chordata; class Aves; order Charadriiformes; family Glareolidae; genus Rhinoptilus; species Rhinoptilus africanus. The sequence goes on along the minus strand of VXBO01008863.1, from coordinate 121,422 downwards.
TAATGGGTCTTGTGTGCCCTTCTAGTGACCTGAAAACTTGTCTCTTTAAATTAGTCTCTCACTTTCTTCCTCCTCCCCCACATGCTCTCCTTCTGCTTTCATTCTTTCCTTGCCTTTCTGGACCTTATCCCTTCCTCTCTTTTTCCCTGATCACTCCTCCCTGTGATTTAATTTGAGCTGTGTAGAGTCAAAAATCTTCCATATAATATGGATGCTTGATATATCTGTGGGGTGCAATATGAATGCATGAATACATCAAAAGGTGTTTAAGATGGAGCGATTTTTGCAATTATTGGAATTGCTAAAGTAGAAGGATAATGTTTTGTATGGCGATGCTTATATTGGTGTCCTAAAATCTGAGAGAGAAACACAAAGTTTCCTGCTGTATGCTGCCTCTTGTAGAAAGCCATTGACAGCTTTGTCTCAGCATCTTCTGGAATGATATAAATATAGTCAGATTGGACATAGAAAGTACATCAGTGAGCACCAAGTGGTTCCCTCTGTTGTATAGAGAGTCCATAATCTCTGCAGAGATGAGGGGCCTGCACGGGATGGTTAAATGGCTCTGTCACAAGCAGCAAACGGATGTATTTGTTGTTGGCCGAGGTAAGGGAATGCTCTGTTCTGCAGAGCTAGAGTACGGACTACTCTGCCAAGCACAGCGCCTTGTTTGGAAACAATGGGGTTTGCACGAGAGGAGAAGGTGAGGTAGAAAACCTTGTGTGAAAGTTAAATGTCTTGTTTTGTTTCCTACTTTTACTCTGCAGCCAAGCCCATCCGCCCCGGTCATTACCCAGCGTCTTCTCCAACGGCTGTCCATGCCATCCGAGGGGGAGGGATGTCAAATTCCAGCTACTACCACAACACCAAATAGACGAGAAGTAAGACCAAAGTAACCTACTCTTCCGTTCTTTCACTGATCACCCGGTTTTCTTACACTTCAGTCTTAACGGTATTTTTTTTTCTAGTTATAGTAGGACTCGTTTGCTGATAATTTAACTGTGAAAATTAGTGATTTAAGTGAGGAGTGCCTTGGTAGAATGCTTTGCAAGCTGCTGCTAAGAGTTTTTCCTTTAATGATATCTCACTTAGAACTTTTTTAATAAACTGAAATGCTCTGGTAAATCTGCACTGAAATTCACACGAGGAGGTGTGAAACTCATGCTGTAAAAATAGAGCTCCAGAGGTTCCTTCTGCCAATGGAATTTTCTGCTTTCTGTACCATGGATACGTTTCCGTGTTGGGATATTCCAGCCTGGGACAGGGGTAGAGCAGCCATAAGCAGCAGCAGCACAGACCTCTCCAAATTAGTGTGTCACAATTTGGCAAACTTTACTTTTGTTTCTTTTGCTTTGTTTCTTATTCATCTCTCTTCAGAAAAAAATGTAAATATTTTACTTCAATTGCAAGGGCTTGAATGTTTCTGCTAGGCACAAATCTCATCCTGGAAAAATGAGCAGCATATTCCTAATAGACTGCTTCATGTACCCTACCCACCCATGTATTTCTTTAAATGCTTGATATTTCTGAGCGATTTTACATCTGCTATTATTTTTAGACGGTAACTTTACGTTACAGGCATACTAGGAGTTGGATGGTAGTGAGTGGCTGTGAAAAGCAGGGGACTGCTGAGTTGTCCCTACACTTCTGGCTTTTTTTTAATCCTTGAGGATTAATTCTGTTTTATGACTCTCTTCTAATAGTATGTGGTTTCCTTTAGGCACTCGGCATTCTTGGGTGGTTGGGTGGTTTTGGTGGTTTTTTTTTTGAGAATGTTTCATGTCACGCGTGCATGCAAACCATCCATCACGTCGCACTCAAGCTGTTATTGTGTTGTGCAGATTGGTTCTGTTCATTGTGTTTTCCATGAGCCCTGTAGCTGCAAGCAACATATTTTCGCCGGGGATGAATTAGGGCAAGTCTTTGCTGAGTGTTTTTGTGCATTAGTTTGTTCTGCACTGAAATTGGCTTTTCCCTCTCACAAGCGAGATCGCCTCTGTCTGTCCACTTCATTGCATTCCCACCTCTGTGAAAGAGCAAAGGGAAAAGAGTGTGATGCAGAGGCATGTAAAATATTTTGAGACATATATCGTAACAGCTGCTCTGCGGGAAAAAAAGCTGCTACCTGCCTAAACTGGGTGGGCCTTTAACGTCCCATCTGCTAGGAAATTAAGTGTCAGACTCCAAGGTACAGGCACATGTCAGGGGAACAATTGTAAATTAATAAAAGGAGTTTTTAAACGTCTGTCTTTTAAATGTTTTATAATCAACTTTAAATCACCTTTATACTTGGTAACGTGCCTTGAACTTTGCTTCTGGATGCAGTTACTATTAAGTTAGTGAGAAAGATGCCTGTATAATATGCATGTATGGTATATAAAATTATATAGTATAATTTTATAATATATTACCAGGATATTATATAAAATATTTTAATGTATTTCTGTAGACACATATTTATTGTATATATGTATTAGGAAAACACCTCTCTCAGTCAGGAGACACATAAAACAGAAGGATTGTTTGGGATGTGTATTTTTTCAGCGTTTCATTTTATCCTAAGTTTTCAAGCTCAGCTGCAGTTGCTTTCCTTACTTGTATGAGACATGCACACGTCTGCTCTTCAGCACATCCAAGGGCTGACCAGTGGAGAGAAAAATCCTATTAAAAGAACAGAGACATAAAAGGAAAAAAAAATTAGACAGCTTTTAAGGACGTATTTAGGCAAGACATAAGCTATGCTACAGGTGGCAAAGAATGAATTTCATCAAGAGAATTGTTTCATTATGACTGTGTCTTAGTAATTGAAACCCTCATTTCATGAATTGTTAAAATTGTACGTGAATTGTTCAAATGTATGGAATTCTCGTTGCCCTGCTGTTACGGTGGCTCTCTGGCTGCTGCGCATCACCGTTCTGTGAAGTGTAGGTATCCGTTGATTAGCCATGTGGCGTCTCTGCTTTCTAATCTCAAACTTCCACGAATTATCATTACCTTTCTTGCTCTCTTTTGACAGGTCAGTTCCACTTAGCATGCTAAGGACTGTCATTAAGTCACGAGCTTCTTTTTCCCTCCCCCCTTCTTCAACCCGAAACACATCCTCCTCATCCTGCGCGTCCTACAGCCATCTGCAACGCACTGGTCCCGGGTATTTTGAGCTTCGTAGGATCTCCACGTGTACAGAAGTGTTCAGCTCAACTCTTCTACAGATACTTGTACAATGTATTTAACATAACCATCTAAGTAACGGTAGGAAGTCTGCCACCCAGAACTCTCGCTGACTGCGTTTGACCCCTTGGCGCTGGTTAGGTTGGGGCTTCTACACTCAGATTGATGCTTTTTCGAAGTCCTCTGTTGCATCAGTAAATCCCGACTTCTGGCAGCAGAGAATTAATTATTCAATGACCAAGTGCCATCAGAGGCAGGTGATTGTGCTCTGTCATGACTGATTTACTGTATAATATACATATTATTTTATATTTTTAGGGGATGAAAATGTGCTGCTATATGGTTTAATTTTACTGCTTACATTTTCAGAAGTAAATTTCCCCAAAGAACCATTTGTAATATCCTGATAAAATCTTTGGACTGTATAAAATAACCTTTATTGCAGTACCTGGTAAAGATCAAACGGGATGCAGAGAAATCTGTTAGTATAGATCTAGGTTTTGAAGTTTGGTAGTTACATGAATATATCTGTGTGACCTATTTTAAAATTAAGATCTGATCTGCTTGTAGTTCTCCCTACAGTGGTGGGTTTTCCTGGAGTGCGATGGCTAGCCATGTGTTTGTAAGCGTTGTTCTCTATGAAATTTTGAAGGCTTTCAGAATGCTGTGGAAATCTTGTCTCGGAAATCCGACAAGCATCCCCCCCCTCACCTTTCCCCTTCCCACACGCCTTCAACAAGCCCCAGTCTGTTCACTCGGGAATTCAGGTACCGGAGTGAACTGACCCCTACCAGAACAGATGCTACTTTAAAGAAGAAAAAAAAAGAATAATCCCCCAGACCCTACCTTAAAAAAATTAGAGAGAGAGAATCCAAAAGGAGGTGAGTTGTATACTCGAGCTGTCCTTTGCAGATCAGATTTGGGAATATGTTTGTTAGGAGGTGAAGAACATATTGCAAGGGGAAAAGAACGTCATAAATCACAACAGGCACGTCGTCCCATGGATGGCACGCTTGTGCGCACGGGGGTAAGGATGAGACCGCTTGCTTTTCTCCGATCTCTCTTTCGTGCCAGACAGAAAGTTTCCATCTTCTCAGCACTGGGGGGCACTGGAATCGTTCTGGGAAGGTTCCACTGGCCGGCAGAAGCTCCTGCTCCTCCTCCCGCTTCTGTGCCACACAGACATATCCTCCTTCCCCAGGTGTGCAGAGTACGCGCCCCTGCGTCCCCACGGAGCGCGCGTTCCAGGAAGGGTACGGCCCAGCACAGCCCTCTAGTCTTGTTTTGCAGACGTTTGCTCTTATTTAATTTGAGATTGGTTTTGTTTTGTTTTTTTAAATTTCTGAACGTGTTTGTTAGTAGGCGTAGAACTATTTAGTTAGTGTAGAGCGTTTTGAAAGATCGTGAATTGACTTTAGATATTTTTTTCTACTGAAATTATTTAGGTTGTTGCAAAGTAAGTTGGACTTAATTTAACTGTTGGGTTTATTTTTAAATGTTGCACTATTTTGGGGAGCATTTTGCTAAAAATATTTAATGAAGGTGCAAATCTGCATGTATTTAATTTATTTTGTATTTTTCAAAGTTTTATATTTTCTTTCTTTATGTGCATGTGCACTGCCAGAAAAATGAACTGTGAACTTGCCATATGCAATCTTTAATAAAATTACTAATTCAGAACTACTCTGTGCTATCTTATCAGCTGTTAGGAGCTGAAATTTCTACTCTGAACTAACGATCCTCTTGGTTTGGTTCTAAAACAGTTGTCTTGGAAAAGATACCAAACTTAATTGCTGTCAGAGATTTTGTACTGTAGTAAAACTTTGGTTCTGTCTCTTGAATTCAGAGTTCATTATGGAAGTATGTTGTAGATGCAGCATTAGCTGAAAACCCGTACTAAGTTCCTCGCAGCATCACCGTTAGTTCTGTACGTCAGTTGAGACATCTCTCCTCAGCTTGAGTACTAAGTTAGCTTTGACATCTCTTGATTGTGCTAGTGCTGATCAGCCAGTCAGTTCATCTAGCGAAAATAATGGGAGTTTCTCCAAGTTAACTTCTTACATCAAGACTGTCGGAGGCCTTTCTGTAACTGAAATGCTGAAACAATGCCTTCGGCTAAAATTCTCGAAAAGAAATGCAGAAGGTATTTTCTCAATTGGAAATTATTAATTCCGTCAATCGAACTTACTCTGCTTATATACAGACTCTTGTTTTGTAAGCCTATTTTAATTAGGCAACTTAAGTTTGTATTGCGTATTGTATATTCAACTTTTGTACCATTTTTAAGTCTTACACATTTTATATATAGAAACGAAACCCACACATCTGCTCTGCAGAGATCAAAACCCGTCTCCTGCTATTTCCACTACTTGATGCTATCTTGCTTTCTTTGCTCTTTGAATGTTGTGTTATATTTATTCTAGGCTAATTTTAAAGTTGTGATTTGTACAGCGCAAATTAAATTTCACATCTTCAGATGTCATGCATGGGACAAATTTTGGTGGAAATACTGTTCACAAATGGAAAATGTACTTCAGATGGAACTAAAGTGCATATTGTTCTTTTTGCTAGTAATTAAAAAGTGTTTCCTGCTCTTTTGAGCTTCTCCATGATATGTTCATATATCTTGTGTTTGTCCTTGAGTTCATGTTTCATCGACTTGTTTTCTCAAAAGCAAGGGAAGTTATAAACCTGGAAAGATCTTGGCTGATGCATTTTTAAGTTTGTATTTAACTCAGCAAGGGTGAGAACAGATTATCCTGAATATATTGAAAACTAAAAAATAAGTCACAAAAAACTTGACTTCAATCATTTGTGCCTAAAGAACCTTATAGGTAACTTTTACATTTCATTTTATAAAGCCGAATGGACTGAGGTGCACGTTGGCCTGAAATTTTGATAAATAAGGCTGGGAAACAAATAAAGAATTTTAAGCTGAACGTTGTTTCATTTGAATAAATGAATATTTAAACCAAATGGTCATAGAGGTCCAAAAGGAAAAGGCCTAATCAAATTTCCCTTATTGGAGGAGAACGACTTTGTGTAAACAGGAATGAGGTACATCTCCACTGGGAATGGAAGGGATCAAAAAATAAATTGGCAGGATAATCTGAGTCTACCCTTGCTTTGATTTTCGTCTTCACTGTGCCTGTACGAACTGCGAAGCGCGCTGGAGAACATCCGCTGTGCGGGATGGAACGCCGCTCCACCAGCTCCTCTCTTGCTCTCACAGTCTTGCCCTTTGAAACACGTTTCGTTGTGGGAGAACCACGGGGGTTGAGGCATTCTGTAGAATTTCCATGTCTAGTTTGTAAAGTGTGTAACGTGTACTGCAGATGTGTATTCTCTGGGCTCTGTGTATCTTTACAGTAGTGTTCAATTTAGGAAAAAAATAAATTGTGGACACGTTTTGCTGGTAACAAGGGGAAATTTTTTGCCGTTGCATCAAACGATGCTGAAATGTATTAAACTCTCGATAGCAGATCTCACCCTCCTTCCCCCATCCCGTGGAGATAAGTCTTTTATCTTCGTTCTAAAATTCTATCAGAGATGGATGGATACACTGGCAGACTGCATGATGTATCATTCGACAACCGTTACAGTGGAAAATAAAATTGAACTAAACTTTGCGGTGTGCATGTTGTGTGACGCGTGTGTATGGCATCTCTTTTAGAGGGGGGGCTCTGCCCATGGCACATCGGAGCGACCCGTGCCGTGGAACCGCGCTGGAGTCCCCATCTCGGGCCACAGCCTGGAATTAAACCTTTCCTCTAAATCTGTAGAAAGTAATTCGAAGGCTTGGGAAATGAACACAGGATTTTTTATTTTTTATTTTTTTTTATAAATAATTGCATCTTCTCTACTACCTCTCCATGGAAATCTTCCTACTTTTTTTCAGTAGCCTGAGGATGACAGGGAGACTCTTCCACTTACCCTCTGCGTGTATTTCCATTTTTATAGGAATGTTACATGCACTTTATATACAGCGTAATGGAGTAAAAGTTCCTGCGTCTGTGACGCCTCCCTTAAGTCGTACTCGGAAGCTTTATAAACGGCTTATTTTCAATAATTATTACTCTGAGCATTTCTCAATCGTATCGTTGCTTTTTTCCTCAGCAATGCAAACTGATGGCGCTCCAGAATTTCCGTAGAAATGGATTGCTCTGCTCTTGCCGCCCAGCAGATTTCTAACGAGGATTACGTGGTTTTCCATCATTACTTACCTACGCTGATGCTGCTTTCGCCTGGGGCCTGCTGGGAGCCCAGCGGCGCGGGAAGCCCCTTGCAGCTAGGATCTGTCAGTCCCTGCTGGGGACGGGCGGCCGGTGGTGACCGACGGTCGGCGTGGCAAGTACCGGTCTCCAAGGGCTGGGTAAATGCCACCCAGCAAGGGAGCGCTCAGATGCGCTGCCTCCACAGCTGTGCTGACACAATCACGATGATTAACCCGGTATATCTAGTGGGACAGACCGCTGTCCTGGCCGAAATCAGTCTGCTAAAATTGGGAGTCGCTTATTTCTAAATCAGAGTGAACTTTCTATTATTCTGCTGCATGAGGGATGGGGAGCTTTGCCTCCACCAGGGCTGAAAGTCGTTCCAGCGTAGATGGTTTATACCAGGGAGAGCAGCCGGGGGAGCCAAGCGTTCCCCCCCCCCAGTCCTGCAGAGGAAGGCAGACGCTGTGCCACGCCAGAGCTTTTTCCATGAGTCAAAACGATGCGCCTTGTAAGATCTCCTAGATAAAGCCTGTGCCTGGAGGATGAACTCAATTATAGAGCAGACTGTTTGCAAGTGCATCCCTACAATTTCATTTTCGGAATGTGGGATTGCATCAGTTAATTAAATCTATCAAAGCAACACAAATTATTGTATCCATTTCCAAGATCCAGCTTACACAAGCGTACACTGAAAAAGCAAAGGAGAGGGGTTTCCATCCCTAGAAAGATACTCACTGCAAATCTATCACTATTGATGAAAACACTTCTTAGATAAAACTTAATTGAAATTTATCTTCCATCAGAGCTGAACTCAATGGAGGCTGCATTTATCCTCAAATCAGGACCTTCAGTAGTTTTGGCTTAAGATACGCGATGGTCATTCTCTACCAGCTCACGCTTTAGATGTGCCGGATGCTGCACTGGGGCTGATGTCTCGCCCCACCGGCCGCTCCTGTGGCAGAGGTATTCCAGTGGCCACCGATGCCCAGGAGGCACCTGCAAGGTCCCCGTGGGTCAGGGTGGCGTCAGGAACTGCTGAGCGTTGAGCCTGTTCCTCGGGATAACCCTGGCAGCGCATCTGGCTCCTGCAGTGCCAGCCTTCCTTCACCTTTCCTTGAAAACAGGGCTTTGTCATTTGCAGTCCCCTCAGTGATCGTGCCCAACACCTTCAGCTCCGTGGAGGCGATCCATGGAGCTGTTGGAGCGGGGCCAGAGGAGGCCCCGGAGATGCTGGGGGGGCTGGAGCCCCTCTGCTGTGGGGACAGGCTGAGAGAGCTGGGGGGGGTCAGCCTGGAGAAGAGAAGGCTCCGGGGAGACCTTCCAGCCCCTTCCAGTCCCTCCAGGAAAGCTGGGGAGGGNGCCGCGGGGTGAGAGGCGGGAAGGGCGGGCGGGGAGCCCCGCGGAGCCCCGCCGTTAACCGGGAGCCGGAGATGGATCCCAAATCCCAAATCCGCCGCCCGGTGAGGGAGAGGGAGCGGCGGGGCTGGAGGGAGATGGCGGGACTCGGGAAGGAGCCGGGCTGTGAGGAGAGCGGGGGTGCTCGGCCTCGAGTGCTGCCGGCCCCGGCCCCAGAGCGGCTTTTACAGGTGTGTGGTAAAATCGGGGTTATTACAGCGTCGCGCCTGATGATTATATACAGCTGTAAAATAGTTAAAAAAAAAAAATTGCTCTTCATTTGTCACAGGTGCGTCGGGAAACTTTTCGCTCTTTTTGAGAGTAAGCGCGTTAGGCTTCGCCCTAAAAAATTAACAAAACATTAAAATACATACATAGCGAAGCAAATGCCAGTAAGTAGATAATAAAAGTGAATAAAATCTACAAGCCACCCGCCACGGGAGGGGACAAGCAGGTGCTGAAGCGGTGCCCTTGGCACGGCGCTTCTCCTGGGAATGCCGGCGGGCTCCCCGTGCCTGTTTCCTATACAGAGATGCGCATTCTTGTCTTCAATTAGGCCGTAAACTCCTGGGAATAACAACCGGCCGCGTCTTTGTGGTGTGGAGGGCGCCGAGGGCTGGGTTCTGTGCAGGGCCGATGGGTGCCCTGGTAATAGGGTTAATGAGAACGGTCCCGGGGCTGATGAGCGCACGCCGTTCGCGCAGATAGAGCCGGTCTGCAAGACTCAGCGGGTTGATTCCTAAGGGCAATCTCAGGAAAATAGGTTGGTATGATTTCCCGTCTGACAGAGGGTAACGCGGGCAGAGCCTGGAACCGCAGATGCAGAGATCAGAGCAATTGCAGAGAGCCGTGCGCTGCCGCCTCTTTCATAAATACAGTACTGGTAATCCCAGATGCTCAGATAGTGAGTCAAGTTTCCCTCCCTCAATAAACATGTTTTTGCTTAAAATAATAAAATATTAAATGCTGAGATGGCTCTTTCTCAGGTTGGTTTTGAAGCTCTAGGTTTAAACTTCTCAAGCTTCCTCTGGGACTGTGAACCTTCTGGTTGCAGCACCCCGTTCTGCCTCTCCTCAGGTGAGTTTTTCAGAAAAGGGCAAAAATTTAAACATTTACAGTGCCAAGGAATACGGTCATCCCTTGCATTTGAGAACACCTACACCAGCTTGGAGAAAGAGAATTCAAAGGTGAAAGAGTTTGTCCTCATTTTGGTGCTCCGGCCTCGCATCCCCCGTGGCTGTGGGTGCCCAGGCCGTGCGCAGCAGCACAGTCCTGCAGGTGAATTCCAGAGGTAATTGTAGATGGATGTTTTATAGCATGGATGAAGGGAGTTGTCCTGTTTGGTACACGGCTTGGTGATTCATCAATCTTTGCGTGGTAATACTTTTGCTCTCCTAGTCAATCCACAATTAACTGCGCTACCAGTGCTGCTGATGAGAGTCTTTCCCTTTTCTCGTCATGCGTTACTTGCTGTAAGTCAATTAGCATTTCCCAGCATGATAATTGCAGCATTCTGTTCACAGCCAGTCTCATCCTCCCAGTGACATTCCTTCCGGAGCAGATAATCTTAGTGCCTTTTGCCTTAGCCTGGTTTTGCCAGCGCCATCTCTCCTCAAGCCAGTCTGACATCTGACGTTAGGTGTCAGGAGTCCGGTAAATCCTATAATCAGCTTATATAGGATGGATCCCGCGCGTTGATCCTCGAAACACTTCCGATGAATTCCATCCTCTGGCTGGCACCAGGTGCTGGATGCTTCATCTGGCAGGAAGAGACGAGGGAGAGCATAGCCAAGGTGAGGGTAGATACGGTCTCTTTGTCGGGGAGGCGTGCGATTTGCCAAAGTGCAAAGTGCTGCGGGGGAAAGAAGCTGCGTTACAAGAAGGGGCGCCTTCTCCTGCACCCTTGGGAACTCTGTAGAAGAGACACCTGTGCCTTGCTAACTCATGGGTTGATTCATGCCACGCAGTCAATTTATCACGATCTCTTCCTGCCCCGTTTGCCGTTTTGCCCAAGCTTCAGCTGTGGGAGCAGAGAGAGGGGATGTTTGCTTTTACACTGTTGGCACAAGTTGTGTCAATTACGTAGGAGAGCCCTGCCCAAAATGAGGAGTTGTGAACTCAGGTTATGAACCACAAGTCACCAGGACCATTAGTGACCGTGCCCGCCAGACTCTTCCAGTGTGGCAGCAGGTAAGGGACTCGGCAGCAGGGGTGAGAGAGCGTACTAAGCGTACTGAAGGTGTTTCATGTCTCTCAAGGAGGGCAAGGTAGTTCAAGGGTGAAGAATCTTCCAGGGCTGCCATTTCTCAGTCCAAATGGGCCCTAAGGTGCACCAAAACCACCCCCTCACCTCCCCTCTACCTTCTACTTTGAGGGGTTCTTTAGAACAAAAGTCCTCCATCTCAAAATAAATTCTGATACTTGAGAAAATTCCCCCCTCTTTTTTTTTTTTTTTTTAAGTGCAAATTCCTCAGTTATTTTCTTCCATTTCTTCATATCCATTAGCTGGATTTTGTAGACTCAAAGGAAAGGAATGCTTCGGTTATTCGTGTGTGTGACTCAAAGGAACTTCTGGATGAGGGGCACGGCTAACAGTTCAGAAGTGGTGAAAAGATACGTACGATAGTGCCGCGCCAGTAAACTTCAGAAGGAATTTCAGATTTCAGCTTTCCTTTAAGGACTGAGGTGTATTGTCTGATGCGTGTGTTGGCAATTATTTTTCCACTAATTGCTGTGAGACTCCTTTAGTCTAAGGAGGAGGCTTCACCTTCTAGGCTTTGTGCGTGCTTTCGGCAGAGATGTGAGTAGCGGGCTGCTTATTGCGGTGCCAAATGCTGAAATGAAGGCTCAGAGTAACTGTTTGCATTTGCTGTTTTTCTCGCTCAGAGCCCAGTGCCCGGGAGAAGCCAGAATGCAAGGCATGAGCTACGACCATTGAAACGGCACCACTCTAGCGACACCAGCCACGCTAGATTGGGATTTCTTGCCTGAAGCTTGGGGCTTTTTGATGTGCCCAGTTTGAGCTACGGGCTTTGGCGAGGAACCAAATTAGGGTAAAATGGCGTTCTTTTGGTGGATTTTGTCTAGATGTTGCTTTCATATTGAAACAAATCTAAACTGTTGTGTGAAACCTGCTTGAAATAAACGTACAAAACCCATTGCTTATACCACTTTACAGGTCTGGAAACGGGCCAGTAAAGGATTAGAACATGAGTCTTTTGATCCAGGCTTTAGCCATGTTCTGCCCGCCAGGAAGCCAGGCACGGGGGGATTCCTTTAGGGTGAGCTGAGACAGTCTTTGTTGGTCTAGTTGAAGATGTCCTTGCCCATGGCAGGGGGGTTGGACCAGATGACCAGTATTTCCAACCCAAACCATTCGATGATTCTGTGACTTGCTGAATGGCTCTAGACAGGTAATTTATCTTCTTTCTACCTATTTATTGTCCCATTATTTGGAGTAACGATGACTTTTCTATTTCCATCAATTGCTGTGAAAATTGTTCGGTTCGTAAATAATTCTTAGTGCAAACAGCCCTGCAGGGATGGCATTATTAAGGGTGCCAGTTTCACCCCAAGAAATTCAAGCACATTGAGCTTCCCCATGTTCCAGTCTAACCAGTGCATATGAAGGTGGAATTTGCTCCTATTAGAGATGGCCATAGGTGAAGTGGCAGTGATGGGAAAGTCCGGGATGAAGTTTTCCACTTGAAAGTTTCTGTAAACCCTATAGCATGTCTAGGAAAAGCTATTTTCAGTGTCAGGTATTCCATCTTTAAACTAGATTGTCAGAGCATTTAAAAAGAATTCTGAACTTTATTTCCTTTTCTGTGTTGTGTTTTTTTTTTCACATGCCATAAAATGGTTTGGTAACAAATCCCATCTCTCTAAAGTGTGGTGAGAAAAAATTACCTCCTTATTTGAAATGCTGAGTTGAAAACCCCACGTTGTACCGTAGCGGTGCCGTATATTAATCAGTGAGTTACGTAAAGTCACTTTGCTGTGGACTGGGACCTCACTGGAAGTCACAGAACTTATTTTGAAGTTTATAGATGTGACACGTTCTCTCCTGGTTGAACCCCATCCTGCCCACAGTGCTCTTGCTGGAGAATTGTGGAGTCTCGGATCTAATGACAGGTCTGCGTTTTGTAAATATTCCCTTCGCCCTCGCAATCTAAAAGTGCTGGGCTGGCCAAGAAGTGTAATTAAAGTGTTTATGCTAACCCAGCTGGTTTGAGCCGTAATGACTGACAGAGCAGTCAGATCACCATCTCGGGGGTGACCGTCTGAGCTGGGGAGAGGAGGAGGGACGGGTGGCCAGGGCCAGGGGGTGTTTCCATGGGCAGCTCTCAAGCCAAGGGGTGGCCCACTACGTCCTGCAGGATCTGTCTGCTGGCTAGTAGCTTCATGGAAAGAAGTCTTTATCCTTCATTTTTAAAAACAGGAGTACATGCTGATGAGCAAAACGGGAGGAGATGCTTGTGATAAGTAGGTGAAAAATCAGATGTATAAATAGGTTGAACTTACTGCTTATTCAGATATTTGAAATATAGTTGTTTTCACACTCATAATTTGTTTTGCTCATAAATCAGTGTGTCTGTGAGAACCGTTATCTTCCCTATGTCAGTTAAAGTGGCCTTGTTGTGTCTCTATAAAGAAATGTGTCTACCTTCGGAGACATTCCAAACCCGCCTGGACGCGTTCCTGTGCCCCCTGCTCTGGGTGACCCTGCTCTGGCAGGGGGTTGGACTGGGTGATCTCCAGAGGGCCCTTCCAGCTCTATGAATCTATGATTCTGTGTAGCCTCGGAAGATTACACTGGTATTTCCAGATGATAGAGAAGCTAAGTCTGAAATCCTTAGGCCTGTCTTGGGGTTTACAGTTTGAAAACTAACACCCGTTGTAGGAGCGATACTTGATTTGTATCTATATATTTGCCCTAAGTTTAAATGCAAGATAGTGTAATTTCTGCCTGTTATTTAAATGGAAATTTAACAAGCAGAAAACACTCCATAAAAAACTCACTGTCTTTGGTGGTCCTGAGGCCCTTGGTATAATAATAATAATCCTTTCCAAAATTGCTCCATGGAATCTTGTGGCGTACTCGTAGATAACCTCTTATTCGTGCCTGAAATACTGTGTCGCGTTCAAGCCCTGGACTGCGGAGTGCGTTTCGGAGTTTGAGAGAACAGGTTGCCATGCTAGACTGGCTCATCGTCTTAGATCTATAAAGCTGCCTCTGGCAGTGATGAATAACTAATGCTCGAGGGAGGACTAATATCCTCTATTATGCACCTACCCAATTGGGCAACATCAAAAACAGAAAGATGGGTGTAAGATTATCTGCCTGACCCCTGCAGATCATGCCCTGAAGTATGGTGATTACCCTTCTCAGAGTCTAAACACGCATAAGTGCAGATGGTAGTAGTTACAGTCATCTAATCCTTTTTTTGAAAAAATGCTGCCCTGGCTTTGTCTTGATGTGAATAAACCTGTTGCGGCAAATTACGCTAATTCAGAGCTCAACTTAATACAGAGAAATTGAGCTAAAAGCTTATGAAATTGAGAGGAATACAGGCATACGTACCTTGTGTCACTGAGCCTGCTAACACAAGCATTATCTGTATCCTCTCACTGCTTAAAACCTTGTTTAGAGGTACTGGTTTTATCTTAAACTTCATTTAAGGCCAGATACAAAGAGTTTTGGTGCCTACGTAAGGAGTACTTTAGATGTGAGCTTGAAGTGTTGATGTACCCTTCTTTCAATCAGTAACTATGAAAATTCGTTCTGGCTAGAGTTTCTTATGGCCACGTTTTCCTTAGCTCATGGCTTTGTGGCAGCAGAGTGTTGGGTGGGTGTTCAGGTCCCAGCACTGTTGAGCTGGGGTCATGGTTTTTCCTTGAAGCCCACTGTCTCCATCTGCTCTGCCTGGCTCGAGTCATGTAACGTCTTCCTTAGCCTCATCATTACAGTTGTTTCTGTCGTTTCCAGCTCCTTGTGGTTGCAGGACAGCGTAGGGTGATCCTCTCATTGGCGCTTCATCCAAGGGTGGCAGAGGATTACCAGATGCTGGATCTCAGCTGCCCAGGGTAATGTGGCTGCTCCAAAATTTGAGTCTGCTCAAAGGCCAGATCCTGTATCCATCCTTTAAAACTAAGCCCACAAGTCAAACGTTAAAAAAAATGAAGGTTACAGTGGTTCTTCTTTCTTTGGGACTGTCAGAGAACAGACTGGTTTCCTGACACTGGTGCAGCACTGGGATTATAGAGTAAATGGTGAATTTTATTTTACGTGGTGTACCTGAAGATGTGACCCTTCCTTAGTCTCTTTTTGGTACGTGTCAATTTAACATTCCAGCTGTGGGGTGCTAGTTCAAGGTCATGGTGTCTCATGTGCCTTATATGGTTTGTTGAATCAAATTAGAGGATGTTTCTATAAACATATAAAAATTATTTTAAAGTATATAACAAAAAGAAACGGGACAGATTCTACAGAAGTCAAGAAAGCAGTTTGTCCGAACAAGCTAGAGGTTCCTCTGGGATATCAGTTAGTAAACCACGGCGTGTCTGTAAGGGCTGGGGAATCTCCCTGTGCAGAGCAAATTCTGGGTGCTAATTTCAGCCTTGGCCTGCATTCTGTTCCTCTTAGTTGTTGGGGGTTTTTTTTGAGATTATTACAACACTGCCTGATATCAATCTAGCCTGATAAAATTCAAAATTCACAGCACAGAAGGGACAGATTATTGCAGTTTGCTGTTTCAGGAAAGAGCCTTTGGTTTTTATTGTTGGTTTGGTTTTTGGGACAGTCCTTTCTCCCTTGGGAACTTCTGCCAAGGATGCTCAGCTCCCCCCTGCATAACTCCATCTCTCGTGTCAGCCCATCGTCTTACCGAAAACTCGCTTCTCTTGTCTTTTCTAGCAGGCGATAACCCGTATTTAGGCCAGTACTTGCTAATAACTCGTTGACTAGTGATCTTCTAATAGCAGCTCACTGAAGCTACAATGACTACTTGTCACTGGGCAACTGGTAATATCATTTGTTTGTTGAATGAATGTTGGATTTAATCTAGTCCGGTTTTGGGGGCTTTTTTCCCCACTTTTTAATAAGGAATTTTGTCTTACCAGGTGCCATGAAATCGATATTCTCTGCCTTAATAATTATGTTTCATATCAAGTTATTTTGGTGTAACAAAAGAAATCCAAGGGATTTGTTGCTTTAATATGTATATTATTACCAAGACGCAAGTTGAAATAAGTAGAATGTTTTTCATTGGGGTATGTACTGTAGTTTTACGGGAGTTTTTGTTAAATAGTAGAACAGGATTTGAACATTCTAAGTCATTCATTGGATAAAAAATGAAAAGGATAATAAAGTGTGAGGCTTTAAAAGAGTATCACCGTTAGGTTCGGGAGGACTTGCTTACCTCTTTCTTTATAACATTTCAGACTTGACTGTTTGGCGTCGTTGATATTAGGGGAAAAGGCAGAAGTACAGCGCTGGCTGCTCTCCTGGGCGGACGGCTGACCGGGGGGAACGAAGAGCAGTAAGTTGTGTCAGCACATACAACAAAAAACCAGTCCCCTTCAGGGGAAATGCCGACTGCGTCGTTTCACTGCTTCTTCCCTTTCAGCCTGGCCACATCCAGTAAAGTTACCGTTTCTGTACTTTCTCGGTACTAAACCTTTTGGTAGTCTGAGAAGTCCGACCAGACTCTGCTACCAGCATCCTTACGCCAGTGGGATTTGTGGGGGAGAGGGTGTGGACGCATTCCTAAAGCTATTTTGTGGTTCCCACCTGCCTCGGCTCTGTTGATTCAGTACACTTGTTTTTTTGCAAGCTGGTTTGTTGAAATGATCCAAGTTCAAAATAGTCCTATTCAGAAAGAAAATTCCCATCTTTCCCTCCTTGCGATGAATCGCGCATTTGGAGAGATTACCAGATTTATGAGGCTAAGGCTACAAAGAATTTACACTGACACAAATTACGTCTAGTGTGGAAAAACTTAAAATAGGTGTTTAAAATATAAATGAGGTATAGAAGAGCTGCAGATTTACAGCTAATCTGCACAGACTTGAAAATATCTCTTCTGTGAATTGCCAAAATGAGGTTAATAATTATAGTATAATTAGGCAAGAAGAAAAATGTGTCAAGTGAGGTAGGATTTCTGCCTCGCTAGTTACAGGAAAAGAGAGATTTGGTGTGCAGAACAGATTCATGCCTTTTCTGACAGAATTATGTAGAGGGCTGAGAGTGTCATTTGGACTGTACGCTGTAATACAGGTACTAGAAGATACTTAGAAGTTTTTGTTTCAACCAGCCTGCTAATTTAATTAAAATCTGCATGTCTTCTTTTTTTGTTTTAGAGGCAGAGATTATGGGCTAACATTGCCTACCTCGAGTCCCTCCAGGCACCATGAATTCTGTGCCAAATCAAATGGGAATTCAGGGCATCTGGTGTTCAGGCTCACAACAGTTCTCTATTTTTCCTCCATCAATACTGCGAATAATGAGCTTTTTCAAAGTGTTGGATGTTAGGACTTCCAGCTAATAACACTTCCTGGGACTACTATCCTATCATAATCTCTGGATCTGTGATATGTGTACTCAGTACTGCATCATCTTGGTATGGACTTGTCATTGTCATTGTTGGGTGTCTCATGTGAAATATGATGGAGTGGAATACTTTTCATAAGCAGAGTATCTGTTTATATATAGATACTTCATTTGTCTTACCCCAGCTATTTTCCTCATGTCCAACCTCATGAGTTACGATCATGTTACGTGGACCTTTTTGTTTTCTCACGGTTTGGGCAATAGCTTATTTAGTTACAAGAAAGTGCAAGTACTTCCTGGGTTCTGAGGAACTAAGCAGGTTATCTTTTCAAAATAATGAAGATATCAGTTTGTATTGTTTATGGATTTGTCTTGCAGAGTATCAAAATACAACCGCTTTGTGTCAGTATAGCAGCTGCCACCTTGGATGGTGCCATTCGTCTTGAACTGGAAAGTTCTGGAGGTAACACCATGAGCTTGACTGGGAGATACCTGCTCAGAGTCACCAGTGAATTCACCTTATGTGACCTGCATGCTTGTAGCTCGTGGGTGCCACAGGGCAGTAGTGTCAGTGATCGTGGTGCTCGGTGCTTGGCTAGGGTGTGGAACAGTTCAAATACTGAAGATGGATGATCCTAGAATCATTGAATGGTTAGAGTTGGAAGGGACTTTAGAGGCCATCCAGTGCCAGCCCCTGCCCTGGGCAGGGACACCTCCCACCAGCCCAGGTTGCTCCAAGCCCCGTCCAACCTGGCCTTGAACAATTTAAGGGGTGGTTGTTGTGTTTGTTGTTCATTTCCTTTTATTGTGAGTCTGCTTGTATGTGTTTCACCATGATGTGTCCTTCCTCAGTGGTACTTGCCAGCTGTAATCATGCCTGGTTGTGGCTGTAGGATTGATTATTGTTTTGTATAAACACACTTTCTTTATATGTAAGATTTAGACATTCCACCTGCTTGCCAGGATTCAGAATCTCAGTTCCCTTAGAGCAATTCCTCAGCTATTGTGAATGTCCTGAGAGAATGCTGAAGTAGACTTTACTCCCTTTCCTGACCAACATTGACTTTAGCAACGCCCTAGTGATTTGACAAATAGATCATTGTCTGATGGGAAAGAACTGTTTGCTGTAGTTCAAAGACAGATTTCAGAGGTATAGAAAAATATTTCACTAAGAATTAACAGGAGAGGAAGAAAAGGCCTTTGCTGACATACTTTATTGCCACGGGACTTATTTTTCCCTGTTAGAACTTAGTGATCCCACCACCTAGTAGGGCAAGCTTTTAAAAAGGATAGTTATTAGTTGTGGATTTTTGAAAGGGAGAGGTTTCTTACCTTTCATTATTTATGCCAAAAGATACAGAGTGCAACAGAAGTCACATGAAGTATTTTAATGCGTTGCATTTTTTCTGTATTGTGTAAAATATGCAGCTACTCAGATTTGTTTGTCTGCATCAGGATTTGTTTTTCTGCATCGATGGAGCACTGGCACGGGTTTCCCAGGGAGATTGTGGGGTCTCTCTCCTTAGAGAGGTTCAAAAACCATCTAGACGTGGTCCTGGACAAGCAGTTCCCACTGCTTGAGCAGTGGGGTTGGACAGGATGGCTTCCAGAGGTCCCTGCCAACCTCAGCCACTCTGTAATTTGGTGATCAGGTGGTCGGGTTTGAGTAGTTTTTGGAGAGAATTGTTTATGTGCCGACACTCCTACAGGAGCTTGCTCATGGGTCTGGTTGGGGTTGAGTTCATTTTCTTTGTAGCAGCCCATGTGGTGCCAAGTTTTATATTTGGGACTAAAATGTTGTTGATAACGCACCCATGCTTTGGCTGTTTCTGAACAGTGCTTGTACAGCATCACAGGACTTCTCTCTGGTGGGTAAGGGGCTGGGAGGGCACACAGCTGGGACAGCTGACCCCAACTGGCCAAAGGGACTTTCCACACCGTATAATGTCACGTTCAGCAGTAAAAACCAGGGGGGTGTCATCTTTTCAAGGTTGCCGTTGCCCAGGGAGCGGCTGGGCATTGCTTTGCTGGAGGGACGTGTGAGTCATTGCCTCTGCATCACTTATTAAATTTCCTTTAACTTGACCGACAAGGTTTCGCTCACTTTTTCTCTTCCAATCCTCCCCCCGGTCCCACTGAGGCCGGGAGAAAGCAAGCCTCTGCTGGTGAATGTTTAATTGCTGTCTGGGGTCAATCAGCCGCAGGGTACAGAAGAGGACAGAACTGAGAGAGGGACTACAGAACATAAAGTTTATGTTACTGTGGGTATCTAATGACTTTGCAGTGCACAAATCCAAAGACGGCGTTATTAGATGTGTGAGGCAGGCAAAACTTGGTGTGAGAGCCTTGCACCATTCTACATGGCTTTTCCAGTCTTACCTACTTTCCACCTGGCTTGCCATTGGTGCGACCCACCTGGGAAAAGTAATGGAAGTAACCAACCTTCTCACTCTTGGTGAGACAGTGGGACTAGTCTATAGCGTTTCCTCTCTTAACTTTCAGAAAGGGAGTGGCTTTTGGGGACATTTCACTTTTGCATTTTCAATAAAGCAAGTTTTAAAAGTGACTAGTGCTTTTCTGGCGTGTTAGACACGCAGCAACAGTTGATAACCTGAACCTCTTGCATGTTTTGTATTCCAGCTGCTCTTGAATTGTCAAACCACTAGCTTCCATCCCTTCCTGGCAAAGTAAGACCTTTAAAGCCTCTAGTCACTGCAGCTGTAGGGTGGAACGCTGCCTTCCAAAAAGCTGGATGACAAAACTACCCATGGCTTGAAAGAGGTGTGTTTTCAGTTCTTTTAAAAAATGCACAGGGCAAACAGCAAGTCTTCTGATGCCTTAATTCACTAGAAAATGCCTGAAGAGCTACAGTGTGGGTCAGGTTTTTAAATAGACGTCAGCTGTTGAAGTCAAATCTTTTGAAAAATCAACACGGAAATACAACAATAGTAGGTACAGGGAATCAAAAAGGAGCAGGGCCACTTTTAGTTGTTTTTAAGGGTTGTTCTGTCTTGGAAAAATGTCCTGTGGTGTCCATACACCGGAAAATGTCATTGGGCACATGAATTTATTTATGAACTTTCTTTGTATCCTGCTGTCATGCTAGAGTAAGTACAATTAGAGCTAGATCCTGCCCGTAGTTCAAACTGAGGGACAACCGTGAGAACACGGTGGTTCCTCTGGCTGGTGACCAGAGGAGACTACAACGGCGTGTTCAAAGTAAGAATCCAGGATATTGCGGGCTTCCTCGGGATGTGTACTCAAGAAAATAAATAGTGCCAATACGCTTGTTGCACTGGCATAGTATTTCCAAATTGCTTTTTTCTAATTTTATTAATTGTGGTAGTAACCTACCTGAATATGTTTAATTGTGGAATCCTGTGTACGCTTGAAGATTTTTGATCTTATAAGGGATAGTTAAGCCTCTAGTTATTTCTAAGGTTTCAGGGTTTTAAAAACGTATTTCCATCCTCTTTAATGTTGCAGCATTGCTTCTGTGATGGTGAGAAAGTCCTATTTGTATCACTCTTCTCACAGAGGGTTTAATTTATTCTGTGTGGATATAAACCAGTTTTTTTCTCTGCTAATACCCGGATATTGGAAGGTGGAAGGTATATGTTTATTAAAGATACACTTCTATATGTGGCTTTGTGAGTTGTCAGTGTAGTTTGACCACCGTAGTGAAGTAATTATGTAGTAAACTCTTTTAAGAACAATGCATAATTGCAAAAGAAATCGTTGCTTGTGTACTTAGTTGCCAAAATAAAGGGAACTGAGATCTGCTCTGAATTGTCAGAATGCTCTCTTAACTAGTTAAATCCATGTTTACAACCCCGCCTGTGGTTAACCACTGCTAGATAAGATCATGGCCTGTCTTATTGTGTGTGCTAACATGTAAAGGATTGATGATACAATTCACATTTAAATTACTTTTATTTGTGCTTTATTTTTTCCTATTGTCTTTGGCTTTGAGAGGAGCTTTCCGTGCTGTGAGGAACCTTACCAGTTTATTAAGTGACTGTTTCTCGAAATAATCCATTGTAGCTGCAAAGGTAATAAGTGGCCTTCCGTAATACTACCCGACACTGTTTTCCTGCGGTGCTTCCACAGAAGAGGCTCCAGTGGTTAAGACTGCTCCGATAACGTGCTCAATCACATGTCTGGACATATGCACGATATGAAACTTGAAACTTGGCAGTATATACAGTTTTAAGTCAACATAGCTAAAAGCAGCCACAATGCATCTCTTGAACTGTTTCTGTTTCTTAGTTATCACGGAAAAGCAAATATTTCAAGTACTACTTAAATCTGGGCCTTGTCCCACCTATTAGCATAAATCTTCTTCAAGTTTCACTAGTGTACCAGGTAAAAGTTGTATTTGAACAGGAGCATTTGAGATCTGCCACCAGGGTCGTCATGTTTTAGTACCAGTTATTTTGCCAGAGAAATCACGGTGTGTATATGTGTGTGTGTGTCCACACATTAAAAAAATCTATAAATTTTTTTTAGCAATATAGTATAAAAACTGCATTAATAGCATTCAGTCAAATTAGCTAGGCAGATGAGTGGGTTGTCCTCCCACAGACTTCAACCTGCTGCAGAACAAATCTGGAAAATAATCTTTGCAGCTAAGTTTCTAGGTAATCCCTTGTGGAGCACAGTTCTTATATATTTCCGTTTGAAACCGGGTATTGAAATAAAGGATTTTGTTAGGAGCATCTTCAGCATTTGATTATTACCCAGAACAGTGGCAGTAATAGGCCTTGTGTGGACTGTGGTGAGTATCAAGACTCAGACTAGATATCAGGAGGAAATTTTTTATGCTGAGGGGGGTGAGCCCCTGTCCCAGGTTGCCCAGAGAAGCTGTGGCTGCCCCATCCCTGGAGGGGTTCAAGGCCAGGTTGGACGGGGCTTGGAGCAGCCTGGGCTGGTGGGAGGTGTCCCTGCCCAGGGCAGGGGGGGCACTGGATGATCTTTAAAGGTCCTTTCCAACCCAGACCATTCTGTGATCTTTAATTTTCATCTGTCTGCTTGGTTTTAGTGCTTTTGAGCTCTTCATCTTCTACTTTGCTGTGCCAGATGCTTTGGTTGGGACTGTGTGTAAGATTCACCTTTCTGTGGTCAGCCTCAGGGCCGTTGCTCCTTTGCCCGCAGTGAACAGCATTTGTTCCGCGGAGCGGCTCATGGCTCCGTTCCTTCTGTTAGCAGCATTATGGATCGGCAACTTTAACGTCAGCACTGTGGTTGGAGTAGGATGTAGGCATCAGTGAAAGATGAGCTTTCCACATGGGAGGGAACATTTTGCATACAGGGATTATGGAAGAACCCCCAGCCCAATTGGTCCTGGTCTGTCTAGTATTGTATGATGGGTATAAAAGTATGACTGTCTTTATGTTTAAGATGTCCACTGGAATCTGACCCATTGGAAATTAGAAGCTTATGCGTGCAGAGAATTTACATGTGAGAAAAGGAGCATGTTTAGCTCTTAAGGCACGTAGATACAGCCTGGCTTAAGCTGTATGTATTTATTAATAGGCGATAAAGCCATCTGATCTTTATTTCAGAACACTTAAAAAGTGGACGTCGGTGAGCCTGGATTTCCAAGGATACTGTTTCCTTGGTGGCTTCTGTCTCTGTATCTTACTCATGTTATATTCTGTTTCTCTCCACAGCGGGCTTCGTGCTAAAGTGCACGTGCTGAAGGAAGTCTCTGTGGCCCTCCATGGGATTTGGTATTCTGCTGTGAGGAATACTGCTGGGAGATGCCTGGCTAATTCCCAGTGCATGCTGTTCCCACAGACAACCTGGAAATGGGTGCGGTTGACACAAGCAGTAGCAACAAAGGTATGAAACTGGGATTGCCTTCTGGAATGGCAGCGCATCAAAGGGCTAGGAAAATCTATAAAATGAGCAATAAAATCACTTTGAAAGTTTCAGGTTTACTCATTTTACTACTGCAGGAAAATGCCTGTAACGTATATACACATAAACCACATAGGTTTATATTGTGAATATAGTGTGTATTCTTTGAAGAAGTAGATAAGGGGAAATCCCTTCAGAACTCTTACAATAACTGTGCTCCTTTAAACGGATTATTTTCTTCTGGGGCCATCTTAAACTCTGGGTTTTTTCAGGTTTCTTTAACTGAATTGTTTCCTTTCTGTGTGAAGCATGCAGTAGTTAATCAGCTTCTAAGTCAGCTTGGAAGAAGGTTAATTGTTAATCACTATCAACAATACCCAAGGGTGTCTGAACTAATTTGGTGAAATGCGTTTTCCCTGCAGCAGCAAGTGCTGCGTGTTTTCCACAGTCTGCTATAGTAGACATCCATTGTACAGCTTTGGCATGTGGCTAAATCCACGAAAACTCTGATACGTGTTTCAGAAATAGCCCTTAAAATGGTATGAAATTGAGGAAATGCTGCGTGGAACCATAACATTGGTGTAACAGTGGTTATGTTCTATACTTACTAATAAAAGGGAATTCACGGCAGCTGTCAGGGGCCTACACTCTACCTGTGGGAAGATGCCTGAAGGTATGCAGAAGAGGGAGGCTAGGGAAATACAGGTTTTTAAACGTTGTCTCTCTTGGAAATACGGAGCTTTATTCTGGTTTACCAGAGGCGTTTATCTTCACTAAAAATTCAGATGTCTTATATACCAAAGTCATTGGATAAAAGAGTTGATAACTGAAACAAAGCCTGGAATGCAGATCTTCCTCCTCCCAGGTGATGGTCTGCTGTGCGTGCGTGTGTGTAGTCTTTCTGTCTGCAGGATGGACCTTTGATGTTCCCTGCAAGGTGTATCAGTTTCAATAAGAGAGATCAAGAGCTTCCCGCTGTAAATGAACAGATCGGCTGTTGATAGAACGCTTTCTTGGAGAAATGGTGGTCTGAATCCTAGCAAGAATTAACCCAGATCTCCCACATCTGAGGCAAGCGTTGACTCCTGTTGAATGGAGCCCTACCTCCAATTACTTCACCCCCCACCAGGAGAGAAGGAATCTGCTCTGAGTGCCATCTGGATCAAACCCCTCAGATGAAGCCCTCAAGAAGGGCTTGTGAATACAAGCGTGAGAGTAAGCTGCAAGATAGGCCGGTAAGCTGCTCGGGCCTGCCAAAACTGGGTGTGCCTGAAAGCAAAATTTCCTGTGATTAGAGAATGGAAAACTTTGAGGTGCCTGGGGAATTCTGTTAGCAGCTGAGTGGGGGAATGTGAAGGTTGCAGTTTTTCATTTGTGTGTCTACTCTGATTTTTAAATTTATTTTTTTTGTGAATGTAAACCTAGGTGCTCGAAAAAATTGCTGTTTAAGCTCTGTAAGGAAAATATCACATGAGTCCATCTCATCAAAATCGGCTCAAGTCTCTAATGCACAGTCACAGAAGTAATTTCTGATGGTGGATTTATGTATAGGAATGCCATCCAGTTTGTGGCTAATACCAGTTCTGACGCAGGAATGGTTCAACCAGAGTTTGGTTTAGGTTTTTTCCAGTCTCTGTGTTGGTGAAGAAAGGCTTAAAATGGAAGGATTATCAGATTGTGCTTGGGTACGTTCTCACACCCTGGGCATTGACAAACCACTCAAGTGGCTCTCTCTGCTGGGCAGACTCACCTGCCAGTGCAGTGACCAGTGGTTTAGAAAGCTGGGATTCTTATATTCTATTTGAATAGAAAAGCCTGAAGCTGTGAATATGTATCGTGCAGTGCAATACCCAATAGTGTATCAGGCACGGGGGAAGTTCATTGTGCCTGTAGCTATAATAGTATGTTAAATACCAGGGTTATTAATCTTTCCTCACCTTCCTTCACTACAAGAAACCTGTAGTCCATTTATTAATGTGTTTTTGTGTGAGATTTAATTGCTCAGACTTGTAACAACTCAAAACTTAAGAT
This sequence comes from Rhinoptilus africanus, assembly GCA_013400135.1. Classification (NCBI taxonomy): domain Eukaryota; kingdom Metazoa; phylum Chordata; class Aves; order Charadriiformes; family Glareolidae; genus Rhinoptilus; species Rhinoptilus africanus. Next base: position 96,198 of record VXBO01008863.1, on the reverse strand, counting down.
CCCGTTTCCCACTGTGACTGGAGTCTTGAGAAATGGGTTCTATTTAAAAGCAGGAAATTGTTGTTTTGATTATATTACATTTTCAATGGCGTATGGAGGTTCGTCTGTTGTTGCTCAGAAGGTTAATTTTTAAGGACAGGTATTAGGTGGCAGAGAGCAGATACACAGTGTAGTGAGGCACCCCCAAACGCCATCCGGTCCCCACGTCTGTGTCTCTCGTGTGATAAGGGTGTTAATAACATAATGAATGTCAGGGTCTCCCTACTGAAATGGACAGGCCATTCGGTTTCTGTGTTGTTTCTCCACAGTGGTAGGTGCTGTCCGTGGAGTTTTCTTCCCTTCCTGGGTAATACAGTGAGCGTTATTGCATAAGAAGAAATTACCATTTTCTGTAAAATCAGTCTAATTTGTAGAGCATTTTGACATCACACCATGCATCTAGGCGTGCAGCGGTGTGGATCCCAGGCACCAGGGAAGCTCTGGGTTGTGGCGCGTCAGAGCGGCACGTTTTCACTCCACCTCCCTCTCCCTTCAACTCACTCAAAAGATTTTTGGAACATAAAATACGTGAAAATCATTTCTCTGCAGGGATATCTCTGCTATAGCTCTAGTAGGGCTGGAATCATACAGTAAACTACATCATTCAGTTTATCTTTGCATTACTCTGATTAAGCCAAGCATCTAATTATATCCATAAATCTGTTAAAGTCAATGGGAAAGCCTGTGGCAGAGAGCTTCTCTGGTCTGGGATCTGAGTGAGGTTGGCTAAAGAACACGCTGGAAATGTACGCTTTAAATGAAATGACGTTTTTGTTAATCAGCATTTGCTTGTATGACATACCTCAGCACCAGCCCCGAAGGTAAGATATTTTATAGGTGAGTGGAGACCAAGACTCAGACTAGGGCAGTGAGTTTCCAAAAGTAAATAGCAGCCAGGAGTGATGCTGGGAAGGGAATTCCAGAGTTCTGGCTTCTTGCACTTGACTTGAATCATGTCAGCACTGTATTTGCTATCTTAAAGAAATTACCACAATAAAACACCTTAATGTTTATCTTAACATAATGAAGAAAGGTATTTCTTACCATAAAATATGATTAGACCTGTGGAAGAAATAATAGTCTCTAAATTAGCTTCAGATGAAGGCAGACTGTACCTTTTATTACATGATTTTGGCTTTCCCATTGCATAAGCTGAAAGTAGCAATGATTATTTTTAAGAGATAAAAAAAATTAAAAGGTTAGGAATTTTTTAAAAGGTTTTGACATTCAGTCTGTCATCATTTTCTTCTCAAGAATGCATGCAATGTTTTTAAAAAAAAAAAAGGAGAGGGTTTTGTTGAATGACATTGATCTTTGGAGTTCTTGTTTGGTTTTCTGCTCATTAAGCTCCTGACATGGAAACAGACTTGAAAAGGCTGAGAACTATGACATTAAATATAGCTTTTAGGTATGTCATCAGGTCTAGTAAGAGAATATATACTGAACTTGATTTTTTTTTTAACAGCAAGAACCAATATTTCAATGTAAGGCTTTTCTTCTGTCCTCTTCAAAGTGCAACACTCGGTATACCTTCAGAAGATTTATAAAATAGACTCCTTGCAAGGTTTCGTCTCAATTTTTGAAAATTAGTTTCAGTTCTTCAAGCCTCTACCAGCAACATTATTGAGGCTCAGTGAATGCTCTTGAAATGTGCACAGGACTGGAATACATGAAAAAATGGAGTAAAAATGTATACTTGAGAAGCAAACTGGCTGATGTAAGCCTAAGTTTTCACGTTGAGTGACAAAAATGACAAACAGTACAGCAGGGATAGAGAAGAGGTGGTAGAAGGAACAGTATGATTCGTAAATTGTGAGTTTTGTATATTTTCTCATTTAAAAAAAAGTATAAGCAATCGTATAGTTCAGATAAATTCAAAGGCTGGTTGTAATACAAAGCTAAGAAATTCATTACCAGAATAATCACTGGATAATACGGAAAAGGGGAATCTTCATTTATTTTTGCCTCCTAGAGTGTCAGAAGCAATGCCAGCCTCATGTCCCCAGCACAACAGGGCGATTGATGTGGGTGAAGACACCACAGACCAGCCCCTTCTCTGTGGTGGTTTTTGGAAGTTTCTGTGCAGCATTTGGCAGTGGTTGTTGCCTCTCAGCCACACGGCCCGTTAATAGGCTGTAGCTGGTCCTTTAGATGGTGCCTATGGTGGCAAAAGTGGTTTGCATATGTACAAATGCACAGTGGGAGGGATTTGAGGGTTTTTTCTTTATTTGATGTTATGCTGAGCTTGCTTAGAAATACTTTGAATACCTGGCTCTTACATGACTATCCTTTTCTTTTTTTTTTTTTTTTTTCCTTTAATACAGTTTTCTGGTACGTATTTTTACCCATCCTGGAAGAAACTTAAGTGCCTTTTTGTATAGCCCTTCATGTATTGGCTTCTGTAGCTGAGTGCTCTGTAGTCAATATTCCGCCTGCTGCTGGGGAGAGCTGGCAGTTGTCTCCCTCTTCCCTCTGACCTTCGCTGGCCTCTTACAGGGAGATGCTGGAAGTATTCTGCATGGTTGTTGGGGTGCTATTTGTGAGTCCACCCAGTGTTCCATGCCTTAATTTGTATTTTGGACATGGAAGTCAATTGGGGCAATTAAAGTAGTTTAAATATGTGCCTGCTTATCTTTTTATGGGCAAAAGAGCCCCACCCCAACAAAACGACCAGCAAACCCAAAGCAACCAAAACAACCACCTTTTTGTTTTGAAAGGCTAGCAGATCTTTCCCACAAATTAGATTCTCTTAGATTTTTATTTTGTTGTAATACAGCGTCTAGAACCAGGCACCGTGTTTGTAGCGAAACTCATTTAGTGCAAACTAGGGACTTGGAGGTTTCGCTGGTGCTTGCCAAGGGTGAATGGGCCTGGGGAAGTGTCTGGATGGAGACTGTGAAATTAGGAGAGACATCTGAGAGCGTGTGCTGAAGCCCTCTTTCTAAATTAACTTACAGCCAGTGCAAGACTTCAGAGCGTGTTTGGGGTAGAATTGTGGCCTTTCCCAGCAGAAGCTGAGGGTAACTGCACATACTGCCTGGCACTAAAAATCAAAATCAAATCAAATTAATGTCTCTGGAATACAGTTCTTGTTTAGCTTTGTAGGAATTTATGTCAAGGGGCTTGCTAAAGCCACGATGAGGCAGGTCACATTGGTCAAAATTGTTGTTTAAATCCATATCCAGCTTTTCAGCGTTTTTGCCGTGCGTTTTGTCTCGCTGTGTTCAGATTGCTGCTGATCTGAAATGCTGAAAACATTTACAGTCCTGATATTTATGTAATGAAGAGAGTGTGAAGCACCCCGCTACCAAAACCTTGCCACGCAAACCTAATACAAGCAAGACACTGACGAAGCGCAGCGAGTCCAGCAGAGGTGTCCAAGGCGGAGAAGGGGCTGGAGCTCAGGAGAGGCTGAGACACCTGGGTTTGCTCAGCCAGGAGCAGAGGAGGCTGCGGGTGGTGTTACACCATCGCTTCACCCAGCTGGAAGCACCGAATTATCATTGCTTCCAGAGAGAATGAAACTCTGGAGAAAAATTTGGTGATGCAGGGAGTACTATGTGAGGGAGTGACGCAACGAGGGAAGAGGAGGTGATGCCGACCAGGTCAGCAGGTTGTCCAAGTCCAAGGGTGTGATCACAAAGAGGGGCAGGGGAGAATCCGTTTGCTAGGAGTCTGTCTGCGGAGTTGAGCAGCTGGGGCACGCTACAGCTTCTTAAAATGTGTGTGCATGGGACGTAAGGAGATTCTTCTCTCTTTGGGAAATCGCATGTAACTTGCACTTTTCCTGATTCATCAGTGCTGCAGAGCACTCCCTGCCCAGAATCACTCTCCTGTGTTGCAAATCATCTTTTTCAATTTATGAAGAGCGAATTTTCTTTAATGAATTATTAGTGCAAGCAGAGCAAAATAAGGAATCCATTCACTATTGCCCATCGTCAGGCAGTTCAGCCGTTTCCAGAAAGACAAGGCTTCATCACGTGTAACGGTTATTTGGGAAGTCTGAATGTCCCTCCTTCCTCCTTTTCTCCCCCAGCTTTTATTGCTGAGCACGATGCCATGTGGGATGGGACATCCCTTTGTCAGTTGGGGTCAGCTCTCCCGGCTGTGTCCCCTCCCAGCTCCGTGTGCCCCCCAGCCTGCTCGCTGGTGGGGTGAGGAGCAGAGAAGTCTCTGATGCTGTGTAATTACTGCTCAACGACAGCGAGAACACGGGTGTGTTGTCAACACCGGTTTGGGTCATAAATCCGAAGCATAACACCACTACTATGGAGAAAAATGAACTATCCCAGCCAAAAGTGGTAAAATCCTACTTGCATCTGATGACGTTTCCTTTTAGGTTTCTGTTAATCTCAACATATTTTACATAGTTTGTGCTTTCATCACTTAAAACCCCAAGCAAACGTTTATTCCTATGCTATGTAATCGAGTGCAGTGCTGCTTTGAGAAGGCGGCTTTTCTTTTCTTTTCTTTTTTTTTTTTTCCCTTCTGCAGTTGTGTACTTCAAAATGTGGTTCCAGATTACAAAAACAAAGCAATCTTTCCCCAGGGATTAGTTGTCCTGTGAAGACTTTTCAGAGTCTTTAATCTGTAGTTTCTACTCTCTTGAAGTGTCAGGAATTGATGTAAAGCATGTACTTGTTTATTGGCTTTGTATTCGTTTTCCTAGTCATAGAGAAATTGAAAAGTTGTTTATTTTAATGTGTAGGGGTTTTCTCCAAGCCTAAAGGATTGTTTGCCTTAAGTGAGCATTAGATATCCTCTTCTACTTTGCATAAAACATGCCTGTCTCTTTCATTGCACAAAAGGAAACAATTCTTCTTAAATTCTCATTATTTTATCCTTGTTTATAAATAAAAAGCAGCACTTGTTTAAAATAATACCCAATTAAAAAGTGTGCTTCAAATGAAATGGGATTTGTGTGAGTGGGAAAAGAGGGTGCTTGTGCTTGGTGTGTTTTAAGTGCAGAGTGTGTGACCTCCAGGTGTTGAATATACAGTCATTCTGCTTGGCTTCAGTCCATTAAATTAGCCACCCTGCTTTCTTTAGCTTGCTGGGAAAATTGCAAATGCATTGGTTTGTGTCTCCTTGGCAGTTAGGAGTTTAGCAGGACACTGATTCTTCCCGGACTTCCAGACAGAGTCCCATTGTTTATCCTTAAACTCTGCCAGGGATTTATCAGATGCCGTGTAATGAGCCCCCTTCTTTTAGAGGTGCTTCAGCTCTGCAAAGAAACCGCTAACAATTACTGACTTTCCTTTTGTAGTAGTCGTTTAAACGAGAAAAGCTTATTCTATTTTAAGGGGTTTTTTTTTAAATGGTTTAATCTGGTATATTGCAGGACACTTGTTATATGGGATTTTTTAGTTGTGGGCATGTTAAGCATTCCTGTGTGGGAGATATGGACTTGTCACCATTAGTATTGCCTTTCTCGGGTGTGGTGTGGTTCAGGGATATGCTGCCTCTGGAAATCTCTGCCTCAGTGTGCCAGCTCCATAGGCACGCGCTTGGTAAGGAAACTGATTTAGTAAGAAAACAGCACAGAATTTCTTCCTAATACCTAATCTAAATCTCCCCTCTTTCACTTTAAAACTATTCCCCCTCCTCCTATCACTACATGCCCTTGTAAAAAGTTCCCTCCAACTTTCTTGTAGGCCCCTTCAGATACTGGAAGGGGCTGGAAGGTCTCCCCGGAGCCTTCCCTTCTCCAGGCTGACCCCCCCCAGCTCTCTCAGCCTGTCCCCACAGCAGAAGGGCTCCAGCCCCACCAGCATCTCCGGGGCCTCCTCTGGCCCCGCTCCAACAGCTCCGTGTCCTTCTTGCGTTGAGGACTCCAAAGATGCTGTGTTTTGCTGTAAAACTTTACAAGATTTTTTTATTAAAAGGAGGGCATGGCAGAAGATACAAGGCAACCAAGGAAACTTTCGATCCACTTAGAAAAATATTTGCACTACTACTTCCTTTTAGGGAAACTGTGATTAATGACCACTGAGCAAAGAAAATTAATGTATAATGATAAAAAGCTTCACGGGTCACAACACCTGTCTTCAATCTCTCTTAATAAAGCAAGACTGCCATGGGATGCAGCAACACTTGCTGCATGTTTCACCAGTAACTGTTTGATCAGTGTACGCTTTACTGAATCACAGAATACCAGGTTGGAAGGGACCAAGGATCCCATTCAGAGATGATGTGGTCCAACCTTTCTTGGCAAAAATCCTACCATAGCTTCATCGGTACTGGTCTGTCCCCCTCTGTCCCCTGGATTCGCTGTTGGGATGGCACGGTGGTTACATCTATGTCCCCAGAACAGATCTGTACCAACAAAAAACTCTCATTTCATATCTGCCGGCAGATGGTGAGTTTGTTCTGTCCTACCAGCTGCATACCTACAAGAGAGCTGCTGTGATAAGAGGGAGAGAAGCGAAAAGACTAATTTTTGCATTTAGATAAGCTAATGTCAGAGATTCTGGTACGGTTCAGCCTCGTTTAAGTGCATCCTTTTTCAGTACAGGCTGCCTTGTCTTTTGTTCCAACTTGTTCTCTCCAGCTGTGCTTTCACAGTCACTCACTGCTTTGGTTTCCTCCCCATTTGTCTCCTTCTTAGTCTTACAAGCTGTTGATGACTTATATCATCTCCCTTGTATCATCTTCATTTAGTTTAAAATCGTTCCTAAGAATATTTCTGTTGCTTCTTCCACTTTCTTTGGACTCCAAATGTATGGAAACATGCTGACATCCTCAAAAAGGAATCTCAACTGTGCTTCTGTGCCCAGATGTTAATCTGCTCCATGGGAGCCAGTTTCAGTCTTCTTGTTTGCTTGCTTGTTTCCCACTCCAAATTTTTTGCAATATACTGGGTTTGTTGCATTCTTGGCTATTTTAAGTTCTTTAAGCTAGTTGTGAAAATCCTGTCCATAATTTTATCTGTGCTTGAAGCTACCTTTTTGCTTCAAATCTCCTTTTGATGGTGACTTGCAGCCTTCTCTCCTCTACTGTAGGAATACTTCTTCCATGCTCTTTGTTGAGTACCATGGAAAAATGAAGATTATAAAATACTATTTTTAATGTAAGAATAAGAAAAGGAGTGGTCAGAATAACTTTGTCTATACATTTAGGTAGACTTATTCCATTCTATAGAATTTCTTTTTCTGAAGTTAAATTCTGGCCCTGTGGAGGTTGGTGGAAAATTTGCTATTACTTTAAATGATCAGGAATTAAAATATTTTAAACCTCTTTCACTCTCTGCATATTTTTAATGTTCTTATGGTAGAGCGAAAATAAGATTTTTAGATTTTCCCCATCCTCTCTCTTCCACGATTTTCTGGAGTTTAGTTCTTAACGTTTTCTGCTCAACTTTAATTTTAGTTCTAAAAGGGGAAGAAAACACTATGTCATTAAAGAATTATTTTTTAATTATTATTTTAATTTTTTTTTCAACCCCCAAATGAAGTATTTTGGTAAGATTTTATAAACAATAATAAAAAGGTGCTCCTTTTAAAATCTGGGCCACAAAAGTGGCCTCTGGAGTTTTAAAGAAAACATTCCTCTCTTTATTGAGAGCTCAAAGTGATTTGAGCGGGATGTACTTTAAAGACACACCTATATATATTTGTTTATTTGTTTGTTTGTTTCAAAGGGTGCAGGATTAATCGGGAGTGCTCAGGGTGACGTAGTTAGTGACAGGCATTGGACTATGAGTTAGCAAGTGCCTCTTCAGTCAGATCAAAACCACTTCAAAATAGTTTGTGGTGCAAGGGGAAACATGGGAGTGCTGTTTCCCCTTACAGAGAGAAGCAGACTGAGAGCAGGCACCTGCTCCCTCTGTCCGTGTTATCTTTAACGCACACGTCCCCAGAGAGCCAAGTCAAATTTCATTAATGGCTTTAAACACTCATTACACTTTTCTCTAAATACTTGATGTCTTTTTTGAATGGCCTTCATAGGCAAGACCCATTTTTTTTTTTTAAATAGGTTGCTCTAGATACCTTCTCTCTGCCAAAATAGTGAGAAGACTATTCTCTAGGTTCAGTAGCTGACTAAACAAAACAGAAAGAACAGACTATTTAGATGTTGGCAGATATTAATGCAGCAGAACAAAGGAGGAAAACACTATTGCAGAATATAACCGAGTCTTCAAGTTAGTCATTTAGACCAGGAGATATATTTTTCTTCTTTACTGCAGATTTATTACAAATTTATGGCTCATCCCGCGGCTGGAAGTTACCCAGTAAGTCTTGCTGCAATTCCATGGCAGCCTAAGCCCAATTTAGGTATGGACTTCCGAGGCACAGTCCTCTTTCCTACATTTTATGCCTTGTCTTCCCATCTTTCTGTCTTCGTGTTTGCCGCCCGCGGGAGCCGGGCTGAGCCATTTCAGCCTGTGTAATGGGGCAGAAATCTCCTCTGCCCAAAAGCTTGCTCGGAGTCTCGGTGTGCTGGAAGTGGGGTGAGGCGGGTGATCCATGGAGGGCATGAGGCTCCTCTGGTTCCTCTGTGTTGTTCAGTCAGCTGCTTAACCCATGTCTGATTATTTATTTATTCATTTTTTACACTAGGGCTTCTCTACACAGTCCCTTCCAACAAAAACGATGGCTAGAGAAGGGAGCTGATAGCCCAGCACTCCGACGGGTTTAGTTGAGCAGCCAGCAAATCTTTGGCTCGCTTTTATTTGGGTGTATTTTATTGTGCATGAAGACCAGAATGCATGAGCACACACACAGCTGCTGAGCACAAAACTGTTCCTTTGTCTTCCGACTAAACCTGCAAGAAATAATTACAGCCGTACGGTGCTAGGTTAAACATTAAAATACGCGTCGTGCCTGGTTTGGCGACATAATGGTGTTTGGTGGGCAGGTTGTGAATGTTAGCCTCCCTTAATTGGTTAGTCCTTGCAATGGACGGGTCCTTGTTCTTCCTGAATTACCTTCTTCTGAGTCACCACTTTTCATAGAATCACAGAATGGTTTGGGTTGGAAGGGACCTTAAAGCCCACCCAGTGCCCCCCCCTGCCCTGGGCAGGGACACCTCCCACCAGCCCAGGCTGCTCCAAGCCCCGTCCAACCTGGCCTGAACCCCTCCAGGGATGGGGCAGCCACTCATTACCTAAATTCTCCTCTCAGGGTTTTGTGTCTTTTCAGATTGGTTGCTTTTCCAAGTCTTTGAGTTACTGAATTGTTACTAAACTGGCGGTCTCATTTCTCCACTGCTCCCTTTCCTTGTTTCTGCTTTTTTTTTGTGTTGGCTAAATAGCCTGTGTACTTTCTTGCATATGGACTAATGACAATAACCGTATTCAACAACAACGTCTGCAATCTAATCAGGTCAAAATCACAAGGCTGTGACTCACAAATCTGTTTGTTTGGGCCTGGCCTCATAGCCTTCCATAAATCTGCAGCCGTAGCCCCGTAGGCTTTTGTACAATGCAATTTGCATTCATCTGTGTCTAGTATTTATATCACCTGGGTGTCTAAATGCGGGCATACCTGCTGAGTATTTATTGATCTATTACCAAAGCACGTGAGGAATGCAAACCAGCTACCCAGGAACCGGCTCAGAGCAGCAGTGAAAGAACATAGTTTATCTTAAGACAGACTGCTTGGGGGGTGAAGTTCATAGGTAGTTTTCTGACAGCATAAAACAGTACCCACGTTGTCTGTTCCTGCTCGTTCCTGTGCTGTGTTTGCATAGGCATTTATACAGCTGCGAAGTGAACCGAGCCAGGAAAAGGAACGTGGCTGAAAAGCAATCTTTTCTGGGTTTATTTTAACCCCGAGCAATTCCTCCGCTTAGTTCATGGTGTGGCCACCCACACCTTCTAGGGGGCAAGTCGGAGGTGGGAATGAGCAGTTGGGGACTGGCAGGTGGCTGCGGCTTAAACTCATTTAAGAAGTAATTATAGACTCACACAATGTTTTGGGTTGGAAGGGACTGTAAAGCCCCCCCAGTGCCCCCCCCTGCCCTGGGCAGGGACACCTCCCACCAGCCCAGGCTGCTCCAAGCCCCGTCCAGCCTGGCCTTGAACCCCTCCAGGGATGGGGCAGCCACAGCTTCTCTGGGCAACCTGGGCCAGGGGCTCACCCCCCTCACAGACAAGAGTTTCTTCCTCACATCTCAATCTCTCCCCTTCCAGTTTAAACCCATTCCCCCTCGTCCCATGGCTCCCCTCCCTGCTCCAGAGTCCCTCCCCGTGTTTCCTGGAGCCCCTTGAGGGCCTGGAAGGGGCTGGAAGGTCTCCCCGGAGCCTTCTCTTCTCCAGGCTGACCCCCCCCAGCTCTCTCGGCCTGTCCCCGCAGCAGAGGGGCTCTGTCCCTCTGCTGGGTGTCCAACCTGCAGGCTCAGGAGATGGTGTCACCTTCTGCTGCCTTTCACCACTTCCCTCCTCGGCCTCCAGCCGCCCTCCTGCCCTGGCACACGTCGGACCTCGGCACCAGGCACTTCAGGATACTGAACGGCTGTATTATTGCTTAAATTCTGCAAGTGTTAGTAGCGCTAAATAATTCTCAATCCAGAAACTTTTTAGGCAAAAATTCATGATGCTGACTTTTAGGAATCTCAGTGCAATTTGGTTCGTACACTTCCGGTGAGAAAGATTTATCTTTTTTCCCCTGCACTGTACAAATGGTGTTAAGAACATGGCATAAAAACAGAGAACAAAATTTGGGTTTCTTTTTCTTTCTATTTTCTTTTGGGTTTATATTTTACTTAGTTAGATTATGCAAAACTAGAACCATTTGGTATTTTATTAAGACACATAGATTAAAAAAAAAACAAAAGAAAAGTGTGAATACATTTGCAGGCTGCGTATTTAGAAGTAGAGGATATCTAAGAGATTTTTTTTTTACTGGAGGCAGGAAAAAACCCCCTTGTCAGCAACATAATGGGAGAAAATGTCACCGTTGTGTAAGATGCACAGCACAGAGGGTTAGTTTCGTAGCAGCTGTGACAGTTATCATGATAGCTAACGCCTTGAAACTTCTGTTCGGCTTTTTTACAGGCAAAACACCACGCTTAGGTAGAGAACTCTGCCAACAGTCGTACTTTCGTAAGTAAAGGGATTATGAAACATAAGCATTTGGATGCTGATTTTTATATTGTCTGTCAAGCCTGAATAAGTAAAGACTGATGAGGAATAGCAGGTTTTATACTTTTAATCCGAGATTAGGTTTAGGTTGACTTTTAGAATGGAAGGTATGTAGGATATATTTCTAAAAAGAAATTTTTAAGAAACCCTCACAACATTTCACGTTCAGCAGCAGCTGCTAAACAGAAATTTCTAGCTGTGGAAACTGGTGAGTTGTTGGAGGAATCAGATCAATATTGTCTCGATGAGGTGAGAACGCTATTTCTGTCTTGTATACTATTTTGATAGAATGATGAATTTGAAAACAAGAAAGAGATTTTTGTCTTTAAAATATGCCGTGTAAGTATTCTGTCAGCCCGGAACATAAGTTCAGCACAGACAAGGGCGGTAGGGTGCTGGCCTTTCTGGAGATGGGTTTCCACCACACAATACAGTCATTTCTGGTCGAGGACCAAGGACTAAGTATTGCTGCGCGCTGTGGTCTGCAGTGGCTTTGCCGACCAAGCTGTGGTGGTGATGAGCTCTGTCGCGTTTTGGGGGAGCGCTGCNGAGGTGTTTAAAAGACGGGTAGACGTGGTGCTGAGGGACGTGGCTTAGTGGTAACTTGGCAGTGCTGGGTGAACGGTTAGACTTGATGATCTTCCAACCAAAGCAGTTCTGCGATTCTCTGCTGTGCTGCCTGCGCGGGGGTTCTGCCCACCAGCCCCAGCCCGCGGCGGTGCTCCCTCCTTGGCTTTTCTGCCCTGAAGCAGGGAGGGGAGCAACGGGGCCTGATGGCACCAGGATTATGAAAAACTCAAATGGTACCACCCCTCGTTACCTAACGTACCTGATGCGTTTTTCAGCTTTTAGTGGGGTTGCATGTTGTATTTGCTGTATCTACAGAAGTTATCACGATAACACTAAAAAGGTTATGTGAAAATTAGTGCCATTTTTCTGTTTGCACATCTTAATGCTCTGCAAATAATAAACTATTTAGAAACCTTGAGAGCTTCTACAGCCTTTGTAGGTGGCATGGAGTTATTTCAGACATTTTTGCTATCCCTTATCATCTAAGGAGATGTGTTGGTTGATGTTGGTAGCGTGCCTCTACACTGACAAGTGTTGAAAGGGAGATGAAGAAGCAGAGTAAATAGTTTCCAAGGCTTATGATCTTTTCCATATCCAGTTTGTGAATTGTGGAGAACTCCAGTTGTCACACTTTACATTTGTGATTCAGGAGCGCCCAAACACTTCCCAGAAGGTTACTGTGTCTTCACTCAGGTTGCAGTTGCTCTCAATTCTTGAAAAAACTTCTAATAAAGCTTTCCTTTGGGTTCATTCACAGTTACATCACAGTCTGTGGTAGGCTTTGTACTGTGTTAGTGTGATTTGTAATAATTCTCGGTGTGGAAGTAGCAGTTGACATTTCAAGGACTAGTTTCATATATTTTTCAGAAATACATCTTTCTACAGCAGCTTTGGCTCTTTCCTTCTTTGGTACAGAGCGCTACTGTGATCTTTGCTTGCTCTTTGTTGAATGTTAGATTTATTAGTGTTTTCTGCCGAGATATCACTGGTGACATTTGAACCTGAGGGATGCATTTTAAAGCAGTTGACATAGGGAATTATAAAACTGGATTTCTTTGCAGCTTAGGCAAAGGAAATATGTAACACAAAAGGGGTTCTGCCTTTTCAGGAAGTCCAAGAGACCTTTCTGCTTAGCAAGTGGAGAGAGCTCTCGGAGCGTTTGCTGTTGCAGTTGGAAGAGTTTCTCAGGCCGCCATGGTTTGTACTCTCTGGAGTGTCATCTCCTGCCTTCTTTCTTTTCCATCCCTAACTGCTGCTCCTTCCTCTCACCTGTCCGTTGCACGAGTGGTTAAAAGAGTTGAACCAGAAAATAGTCACGCATGATGGTGAGGGAGAGCTGGAAGAACATGGGGAAGAGACGAATGGCTCCAAAAAGCCCAGGCAGCTTGGTGACAGAGTCAAGTAAGCAAGGGAAGAAAGCTTTAAGACTTTGGGAGAGCACAGCCACAAAACGCTGTCTGGGTCATTCGCACCTTCTCCTTCACCAAGGCTGCCAGCTACGGAGGCCACAGATCGATACGGATGGCAAGTTTCCAACTTGGAGCAAAATAACAAATAATATGAGCAGTTTGTTGAAGGAGCACTTACTGAGGAATATTCCCTTGTCCTCTTCACCTGTACTGCCACTTAAGAGCCACTCATCAGAGAGTCATTCCAAGTGTTTGCTGTTCAAGGCAGCTTTCTGAGCCCTGGAGGTATTCATGATACAAAGCAGGAGAACTTTCACGTGGATGGGATTCTTAAGCTATATTTATAATTAAGTTAGGATTATTTTTTTCACTCCACCCCTGTTTTCCCAGCCCTGCACTTTCAAGCCTTTGAAGAGAGGCCAGCCGTCTGACGTGTCTGTCATAGTTCTGTTTCTGGAGTGCTTCCAGTGTCAGTGATTTCTGGCAGCTTACAGAATTTTATCGAACAGGGACCATGAGATGATCACACCAGCAGAACTGCTGCATCCTTGCTCTTCTCTGTGTCACCAGAACAAAGCAGAGACAAACTCGCATAGTTTCCAAACTGGAAGAAGATGGAACCGAAAAATTGCTAGGATGAACTGTCTTCCTGAGATGTGTATGTGTGAATATGGATATATTATTGTTTGAATGTGCATGAAAGCGTACAGTAAGCATTTTGGCTTTCTCTGGAAGCTGTACTAAGGCCATCGAAGGCCCTCGGTGTGTTACAGCTGAGGCAAGCTGGAGGAGATCCCTCTTATTTTTAAAATTCATTTATTCAGAACAGCCATGTGAATGGAGAAAGATACTTGGGCCCAGTTCTAAACCAGTGCCAAACTCTGACTAGCTGTAAGTCCCAGCCCTAACTGGATTGAAGTGCATGTTAGTTTATATATATATATGGGTCCCTGGGATCATCAGCTGGATGCTCTTGCTTCTATTCTGTAGGAAGCCCCCTTGGTACTTAATTTTTCTGTAGTTAAACTGTGGACAAAATAATCCTTTTACCTTCTATGCAGTGTATGTCAGCACTGGTTGATTAAATCCTGGCTATTTCTGTTCTTTAAGGAATAGAAGTAATTACACTAAATTGTATATTAGCTTTTGAAATACAGCCTGATGTTTGTTTAAGGTTTAACCGGGGTGTTCAACAAATGTTCTTCCTTCGAGATTATTAAGTGTAAGATTAAATTCATCTCTATGAGAATATAGCATTTATGGCTGTCAACAAACACCTCCCAGTCTGTCGTAGGTCAGTGTAAGATTCAATGTGTTTGAGGCATGCAGACTCTTTTTTATGGTGGAAAAAAGAAAAGAACAGGCTAGTGACCTGCCTTAGATGGCAGTTGTTTGTAGTGGAGCAGAAATTGGGCCTGCTCCTTCCAAGTCCTAGGTGAGTAAGAATATGCTCATTTTTCCTTGCTTGAATATGCTAATAAAAGCGCAGCCAATTGATTTTATTTTTTCTTAGGGTACTTAAATCTTACTATGAATAACTTTTGAAACTAGTGATAATTACTCCTGATCTTTTGTCTTTGGAATCCATTCCGAAGAGGACTGTACACCAGTTAATTAATTTTCTTGTCTCTAGTTATCGATTACTCAGATTGCTTTGAGTAAGCTGTTCTGGGTTCAGCTTAACCGGTCCTTTACATGCCTTAGCTCTTGTCTTTGACTGGCTGAGTCTCAGTCTCTTACATGCAAAGTTGTGGGGGTTTTTTTTCCTCCAAATGGATAGTAATGTGGCTTAATTCTTAAGGGCTTAAGCTATAAAAACCTCATGCATAAGCTGGGTGAGTTAACTTCTGACCCCGTTTTGGCTAACAGTAGCAACCATCAGCAGATGGAGAACTTTATCTTTTCACAGCACTTTATAGTGTTTACGCAGTGTCAGATAAGAGCTGGAGGAATTCTGCCCCTATTATAGCATCCCTTCGCTGTGTTCAATGCCAAATTGTTTTGTAGGAAGAAAAAAATACTTAGATTGCTGCATAAGGCAAAGTGTGCATTACATTTTTTCTTCCACATTTCACACTATCCTGTGTGGAAAGCTAGAATCCTTTATACTCTCTTCTTGGCTAAGGAGTTTCTTTTTTACCCAAAAATACTACCATGCTTTGACAGTAGTTATTCATTGGCTGGCTGTGTTTTGAGTTCTTTAGAATAGGCTAATGAGTATTTAAACTGGATTTATTTATTTTTTTTAAGGACTGCGTCCTAGATCTCATAGATGCACTAAAGACCGCGAGCAGGCTCCATGCTGTATGTTTTATCTCCACCGTAGGTAGGGAGAGCTGAAGGGTGGATGTGGAGCCGGTGCTTTGCTTGCCATGGGGTAATCATTGCTGTGGTTTTGTGTTTGAATTTTGGGAATTGCTGTTTTTCTTCTGCGTAAGACGTGGCAGAAGCCAGGGATTTGCATGGTGGATGGGGTATGCGAATGGAGTGGTACTTCCTTGCGCCTGTGATGAAAACAGCAGCAATCAGACGTCCTTCACGGGAGAAGTCAGAGACCTGCCCGGCGGAGGACACTCTCCCAGTTCTGTCCCCAAGCCCGTGGGTTGAGATCGGCATGGGTGTGCGTGGTTAGCTCTGACTACATCCTTGAAATCGTCCCACTGCGCTTCAGACCTGCAATCCACACTGCAGGGCTGTAACAAAAAGTTCAAATTGAAGGTCAGGAGCAGGCACTCACATTTCTCGTGGTGGAATTGTAGGACGAAGGGAGCGGGGTGATGCACTGCTAGGCTTACAGCTATGAAACATCAAAGAGGTAATTCACACTGGTGTGGCAAGCGCAGGAAGTGACATACAGATAATAATGGCAAATTAGCGTAGTGCTCTCAGGCATTGCAGCTGAAGCCTTTCCTTGCACCCTTCTGTATATCAGCAGATCCGACCGGCTCGGCACTCTTCCCTGCAACTGGGAGGATCTGAGGGTCGTTCATCATTTAAACCTTTTCTGAAAGATTTGTTGTGGTGTTGAGCCTTTAATCTTGTTGTGCATTAAAAACGTCATCACAGTGTATCTTCTTGGTATGTTGGAGGAAGGGGGTTTGGAGGGGAAAAAAAAATCTTACAACGCTGGAGAAACCTGGCTGCAGTGATCAGCAAAGCTTAATGCACTTCTTTGTGGCTCACGGGAATCCAGCGACCGAGGAAATAAATCTCTCCTGTTCTGTGTGACTCAGCTGCAGAATAGAGGAGCTAGGGCTTAGGTGCTGGTTCGAGTACTTGTTTCTTTAATTAGATGACCAGTACTTAAGCAACCAAGGGTTTGGGGAGAGAGTGGAGGGAGGTAGGCAGGGCAGGAGGAAAGTTGTATGTCTTTTTGCAGTGTGCTCTATCTTGGGCTACATTCAAAGAATTTAGCTTTTAGTCTTTCTTTCTCCCTTCTGCTAACCTACAAGATCTTTTCTAGCATTTATTTTTTTTTTACTTCTCTCAATACCTTTCCACTCAATAGTTTATCTTAGCTAAGGACACAAGTACCTTTTATAGACTGGAAGCAGTTGCTGTGGCCAAATGGTCTATTTAATTTTTATTAAGATCACACAGCTAAGTTACAGATTTATACGTGTAGTACAGGCAAATACCATGTAATGTTGTATGTTCAGTTACTGTGTCGTACTTGTGTAGCACATACAGCCATATCAGTATAACTAACCATTTTTAAGGATGAAATTCTGTTCCATCAGGCAGAGGTGGTGGCCAGATGTGCGTTATGATTGTTCCTGCTCATCAGGCAGTGATGGATGTTAGAGACATCTCCCTTTTCTTCTAGGCTGTGTTCCCTTCTGCACTGCATCCACTTTGTAGATACTGCAGTGTTTCTCTGGCGCTGTATAAAAATACTTGAAAACACAGAGGAGGTTTTGCTGATGCAGCATCCCTTTGTAATGATTATGCAAATGACTGAAGCATCAGCTAAGAACTGTTCGGGAATGTTGTCTCCTTTTTTCTTTCCCCTTCTGCTGGTTTCAGTCACTGAAGCCCATTCACGGAGATAAGAGAGAGCACAGAATTGCAGCAAGAAAGTTCTCTTATTTCAAAAGACTGTTGAACGTCTTTTTTCCTGTAATAATGTTTATTGCTTCCTATATATTTGCCTGGTATTATGGAAGGGGTAGATTTCCACTTGCTGGGTAACTGAGTGCTATAGAATTATCCAGCTTACACTTGGTGCTCTAAAACCTGCTGATACGATCACTTTCCAGATTCTCTGCCAGTTAACTTGTGCTGGCCCTTCTGTCCATATTTTTAATTAATTGTCTCGTAACGTTTATTGATGAAGCCCAGCCTGCACATCTCTTCCCTGTTTTCCCTCCTTCTGTCACCACATGGTGAAGACCTTTTGCTAACCTCTAGTTTTCAGTGCAATAATAGTTAGGAGTCTGAAAGGGTGTTCTTTTTGAGCCTTTCCATGTTCGGGGGATTTAATACTGTAGCTCAGACATAAAATTTTGCTTCAGGCTGACACTTGGAATTGAAGATCGGAGTTTGAAATTGTTTCATTTATGTTCTTATTTTGTTTATACATAGCTGTAAATCCTTGAAGTAGATAATTAATTTTTGGTTTGTGTCAACTTCTGTGTAAATCCATGCATCGCGTTAGAAGTATCAGAATGAAAGTAATAAGCTACAAGTTACCCTCTGAAACTCTTTATTCATCTGTTGATGCTCACAGGGTGTATTTTGGGGAACTGCAAGCTTGATGTGCGCAAGGACTTCTTCTCAGCCGACAATTTCTGGGAGTCATTTAACCTCTGAAAAGGTTTATTCCTCACCTGTGGACAATTGGTGTATTGCATAACCGGTGTTGTGAAAATTAATGTAGTTAACTTAAGGAAATTTAGTATAGTATCAGCAGTAATAAGAAATAATTTTTTCCTTTAGGTATGAAGTCTGTTTATATACATAGGGCTTGCGTGTGTCTATGTGTGCATGTGTGTGTCTCTCTGTCTCCCCTTGTAGTGTACCCACACTTTGGTGGTTGCTTTTCCTTTGATTTCAAAATATATACTATGAACTAAAAAAATGTGCAGAAGACAAGAAAGATAAACAAAGATCTTCAACTTCTATGAAAAAGGAGCTTCTTCCCCCCCTGTCCGCTACTTAGCCCTGAGACGGTTGTCTCTCTTCTGTGGCAGACACCAGTTAAATCACGGGGACTGTGGGGAGAGGAAGCCGCGAATGGTCATTTATGGTTTGTCACAGGGCAAGGAGCAGACGCCATAAAGTGAAACAGGCAGCTGGTTTTAAACAAAGGGAAGGAAATACCCCTTCAGAAGGTACATGCTTGTGCTTTGCAGTTTATTGCCGTAGGATGTTGTGATTACCAAAACTCTAGATGGGTTCAAAACCTGACAGTAATAACCCATGGACAGTTCAATTAAGCAAGCCACGGACAGGCAATTAAACGCCAAGATAGGTATGCTGCCTCTGCCCCGGGAAGTCCCTGAATTGCAGATTGTCAGGAAGGAGGGAGAATATCCACAGGAGGAATTACCCCGGTAAGCTGAGATGTTCGCGTAGTCTTTCCTGAAACAACTCGTTGCTGGGCAGGTTTGGAGTAGAGAGAGCTTCCTAACTCCTGCTTCGTGACACGGGTCTGAGCCGTCTCCCAGCAAACAGCGCTGCTTTCTCTACAGGCAAGAAGCCTGATAGAAAAAAACCTCCAAACTTTAAAAAAAATGTATTACCTAATGGGAGAAAATCCAAGTGAAAAAAATCTCCTGCTCTCATCCATTAAGGGAGAGTATTGAAAGACGTGTTGAAATACTTACTGCATTGTCAGTCCAAAGAGACAATAATTAAATCAACTGAAATCCCACTAATCCTCCAAACTGAAATAACCTAACATCTGTGTTTCCTTACACTTCTTCTTTTTGCCCTTTTCGTGTGATGTTTGCAGGTGCTGAGGGAAATCTGTACAGCCTGGTGAAAGCACGTAGACCTGAAGAGACTAACAATAATAATAAATACGGGTATGCAATAGTTTTTGTTATGAGAGGCTGCAGTCTTTTTCTTACTAGTGTTTATTTTCTTACTCATGTTTATTTTCTTATTAGTGTTTGGTGGTTTTTACCATTACTAGTGTTTAGGGGTTTTTTTCTTAGTAGTGTTTGAGGGTTTTTTCCATTACTAGTGTTTGGATATTTTTTTTTTTTCCTTACTGGCGACTTTTTCTTTTTCTTGTGTCTTTCTTTCCAATTTATCCTGGCACTAATTTGATAATGACCTAGCTGCCTAAAATACACCCAAGGTTATACAAAGGATTTGTGCAAGCCTCGGAGTAACCTTAGGAAAAAGCACATGGTGCCTTTGATTGTGAAGAGTTAGAATGTGAGCTCCCCTACACAAAAGGAATACGATTTCTTCTTTCCCCCAGTGAATTGCTTTCAGTGTGGAGGGGAACAGTATAAGGCAAGTTTTCATCTGTGTTCATTTATATGGATAGCTTACTCAAATGGCACCTGATAGTTCTTGGAACTGGCCTATAGCCTATGAAAAGCACAATAAAGAGAAACGGCTACAATAAACTATTTATTCACCCTTTACGGTGAGTTGTGCACCTGTTTTGAAACGCAGTGTGCAAATAGTGCGTGGTTTGCAGTTAGTATTTTATATTTTAGCTGTGTTCTGGCTGGTAGGCTTTATCAATAGTCAAAGTCCGTTTGCTGGAAATGGATGTGGCATTTAGTGCCTGATCCTCTCGGAAAGGGAGGGTTGTCAGGCTGTGTGGAATTGCATGGGAGGATCTGATTTGATTTTTATTTGATTTTTTTAAAAAAAGGCAGATAGAGCATTTGGCTCTTTAGTTTGAGCTTAATCCTCTCACACCCGTTAGTAAGTCTCCGAAGAAATTCTGCTGCAAACCAACTGGTGATATTTCAGATGCAGGAATTGGCATTAACTTCTAAAATCCGGTGCTTACTTTTATGGTTTTACTCAGGGTTGCCTTTCCTGTCAAGGATTTCTTATTTTTAGTAAAGTAGGAATTATTTTTTTTCCAACTTATAGTGCTTTTCTGTTTAGCGCTACTGCTGATTTGTGAACCGAAAATGAAGGAAACGGAAAATTTGCCAGCTTTAATTTGTCAAAATAAATCCCGCACATGGTAGGCCATATGTATACTAAATAAATCTGCCCCCCCCCCCAGGCTTTCTT
>VXBO01008863.1:56999-75850 GCA_013400135.1 Rhinoptilus africanus | reverse complement strand
CACTGCCAGTTTATTTGAGCATGTGTCATTGTCTCTTGGGCAGGTAAGTGCAGAGGTGGAGCGTGCACTTCGTCTCTTTCTCTTGCTCTTCCAATTGAATGAAAACCAGCCTTTCGTTCAGATTATAAATTACTTCCCGTGTTTTGTTTTATTATTCCTTTGACTTGACTGAAAGGAGGCAGGTATGAGCCTTTGTCAGGTATTTGAGAATACAAGCCAGTCTCTGCTCAGAATACCCAGAAGCTAAAGGTGATTTCTTCTCGGAGAGGACTTCAGAGGTGTGACGGTGGGAAAGACTATTTGAAGTGTAAATAGCCTTATTGCCTCGGAAAATATCACAAAGAGCCAGGATGGACTGAATAGAAGCAGTTCTGTCACTTTAATTATAAAACTCTTAGGTAACCTCCTCTAGCAAGTGAGGAAACTTCACTGCCTTGATAGCATCACACAGAAGAGATAAGGGGGGAAAGAAAAGAAACAGCTGAGAAACGGGAAATGTGGGTCAGGGGAAGGGAACACTTGTTCTAGGCGAAACCAAGACGCTTGGTTGCTTTCTGTAGAACAAAGACCATGAACCGCACCCACAGTCACCATCTTTTGCAGCGTGTCAAGGGGAGAAGACGGGGTACCCCTACCCCTTTGGTGGCCATAAAACAGGTCGGGATTGGATATTTTTACCCGTTTCCTTCCAGTATTCAATACGCTGCTAAGCTGAGGATGGGACCATTCTGAATGGTTAAGATTCGTAAGATAACCAGTGCTAGTACTGAATTGCTGCTGGGGAGGTAAGTGGGAGCGGCGCTGGAAGAAGTGAAGGGACTGGCTGGATGGTGTTCCATCCCAAAGGGCTGGCGCTGGAAATGGTTGTCTCCCTGTCCTCTGCACTGTTTCAATCCAAGCTTTTTTATTTAAAAAAAAAAAAAAAAAGCGACACTTTAGTGAAAAATACTATGAAAAAAAAGTGCTATGAAATACTTGATGTCAATCCTGGACAATGTTGAAAAGACTAGAAATGATGGATGTTTGGGGTTTTTTTCCTGAATTCTGGGAATGTTTCCTCAGCTACTATAATTTCCAAGGCTCAGCCTCCAGCAAATGGAACAAGTAACTGCAAGGGGATGGAAATGTGGTTTCCTTTCAGCTGCTGTACATAGTGATGTGATTCCCCTTCTGGAGCATGGGTGTTTACGGTGAAGCAGAATGAGAGAACCTGTACAAAAATTCATTATTTTCAAATAATTTTAATTAAATATCATTATATTTAATTATTAGTGCTTAATGCCAGGTTGTGTCTGTAGATATGGAAGCTATGTGCTTCTGCTCCAGAAATTTGAGCCTCAGAGGAAGAAAACAGCGCAGCGTTGGGGTTTTGTAGCGTCAGGTATGGCATATATGTCAACAGGGCTTTTGTGGACCTGCGAAAGGGAGCTTTTTATGCTTGGATTGTCCCTCCCTTGAGATGAGGGCAAATCACTTTTCTCTCACAAAGCAACAGAGAGCTGACTGAGGCTGTTCAAATAACAAGTTGTGCCAAATGCTGCTCGTGGGTGACAGTTCTCGGCTGGTAAAAAATGAGATTTGCTTTTTGCTGTTTTCAACTGTCTGGGATTAGAGCGTTGATGGGAAGTAAACGCCGTCTTACACTAGGTCAGATTGGATGGGTCAGCAATGTATTGAGCCCAGTTCATTTAAAGCATTTCAAAACAAACAAACGACTCTTAAGCCTTTTTGTGTTTGTAACTGTGTAAGGAATTGAAACAGGCTTTGGTAGTACTCTTAGAAAAAAGAAAGCTTTTTTCTTTTTACCCCCTTTCATCTCTTGTTTTTGCAGAGTTCACGTACCTCTGGACATACCTTCCAAGTAAATCTTTCCTTAAGAAGACAATGCTGTAACATATGCATTTAGATATATTCTGTCATGTATATCAAGATTTTCCTGAGAGACATCATCAAAAGCACTCTCACCAGTGCCAGCTTCTCAGCTCACCCTTCGGTGGCAAATAATAGGAGTGAAAAGTTCAGCTAGAAAAGGGGTGGTAGAAACCAAAGTACTGCAGACAGAGAAGCTTGGCTTGGAAATGGGATTTTCATCATCTCTTCTCCATTAGTGGTTGTATCTCAAGTAGAAAAATCTTCATCTGTAATTTAGGAAGGCGTATTTGGAGTATCCATCGGTTCAGAGTGGAATAGTCTGAGATTTCAAAGGGAAGACTAGGAGGAATGCACAATTTGGGTTCATCTGGGAGAGCTGCATCTGCAAGTCTGTACGCTTGAGATGTTATGTCAGCTCGTGTAGGGCAAGGCGGAGTAATGGGAATTGCTCAAATACTTGATCGTTTTTCAGTCACTGAAAGTATGCGCCTTAGAAATGTGGTCGAGCAACGGGGAAGAGGGGGGATTTTTGTGCACAATACATTTTTCAGAAGTGCAATCAGTGACACCGTGATTAATTTTCTGCTCAAAACGAGCTGTGTTACGCTGTTGGTAATGTTAGGTGTGTATTCTTGTGCAACGCGCGGTAGCATTACCTTGTACACTTGGTGAATATGAGTAAATTTAGCTTGGCAGGAAAATAGAAATCTTTTAAATATTGACTGTGGTCCGGAGCTAAACTTCTAGAAGGATACTGAAAATCAGAATTTTGTCTTCTGCTTTTGGCTGGTTGGGTGTTCACTGGGGCCTCGCAGTAGCGTAAACTGGGGTCCCTACAGCTTGTGTACAGAGAGGCAGGTCTGCCCAACTTCTAACCCAACCGTGTCTAGTGAGGCCTAATTAGTTAGTAATTATCTGATTTACTGAGGTATTTAACAAAATATTCTGTAAAATTAATACTGTTAAACTGGTCTTCACAGAAGTACTCTGATGAGCGCAAGGAAAGAAAAAATGCTGCTTATTCCTATAATCTCTTTTCTCTAGAGTAATATTAAGTTCCTATTTCCAGCTTTTCACAGGTGGGAGAGAGACATTTAAAGCTTGAATACGTGATACACAGAAGCTGTTACAAGCTGGAGTGTAAAACTTCTGGTCATGCACAGCTTTGACAAAGTGCAGTTCGTTGAGGAAATCATGTACTTGCAGAAGGGAATAGGAGATCTCTCTCTCATTAATGACTTTTTAGCTAGAATTAAGTTACTTTCCAAAGATGATCAGGGATTCTGAATTTTAAAATAAATGTCAGTGATCAAGACTAGTTTTTGCTGAGCAGTTTTGTCTGTAAAAGGAATGAGGTGTAACATCATGTAATGCAGTTTTCATGCCATGGATCTTCTTTTTTAGTATGACCTTAAAAACAAATACCTGTTTTTATCCTTGCAAATACTTCACTTCAGTGGTTCTTCTATGATTTATCACGTTAATCACCCATTAATCTTTTCAAAATCCCTGCAGTTGTGTCTACTGTGGAGTCAGACACCCCTGTGTCTCGCAATGGCTTTGCGTCACAGCTTCCCGGGCCAGCGTTATACCCCAAGCTAAATGACGCCGCCATTGCCAGATCTGTACGCGTTTTATAAGATCTGCGATAGAGGACTCTGTAATTTCTTGTAATTAAGACCATATTTAATTCCAGGCACAGTTGAGTGTACTGTGGGTGAAGATAAAGTGTTGTGTTTGAAAATAATGTTGATAACGTAGATTTTATTCTGTCAGTGTTCCTAGTTGCAGCTGTCTGTCAGTGTCATGGAAAATCTGGTTTCCTGTTGTTTTGTACCAACGCTAATGTGGTGCAAGGGAAAAAATCAGAAAATAGAAACTCAACTCAGTAGATAAGAAAATTGTATAACAAGTAGTTCTAATTTGCAGATCTGTAGCAGTATTTTATGGGGTTTTTTTAATTCTTCAAAATATTTCCTTTTTTCTCCCTTTGAATTTAAATGGGCCCCACTTATTTCCCAAGGAAAATGAAGGTTTTCTCTTATTTATTGCATCCATTTATTCACTCTCTGAGTTTTAAAGTGGGGTAAATGGTGGCTTACAGATCAAATAAAGTGGTCTCCAGAGGAAACCATGAGAATGGCAAGATTTTGTCTAAGAAATGGGGAAGCCAAGGAGCTATTTTTGTCCTTTTAGGTAAGTTGAAGGGTCAGTTTTGGCGCCTCTGGTTTGTTGCAGGGAACGCCTGATGATGTCAGGTGTTGGTTTTAACTTTTTCAGCCCTTACCATACATACCTTTCTGCCTATGTATTTGTAACTCTTATGTCCTGAAGTGGTATTTAACAAGCTTAACATAAGCATTTGCAATTATCTAATAGCACCTGAAAATTGCTTACTAAATGACAGGAGGAAGTTTCATTTGCATTCCGTATCTGATGTTAAATCTACTAATCCTCCACAGAGTCTGCCAGGAAAAACAATGTAGACAGACTTGAATTTTATTAAAATCAGAAATCAAGCGTGCTGCTTCCTACTCTTATGTTACACACAGCAAGATAAACTTTAAAACTTGGAATATAATGGGTACTTCAGCCGTTGTATTCCTCATTGTTTTCTTGAAATGTGCTTTAGTTACAAGTTCTTCACCGAGCATACCTTCACAGCCCTTCCTCTTGGGTCGTCTTCCCTCACCCCAGGAAGGCTGTGTCTCCATGTTTGCTTTAGTTTATATAAGTTAATCTTC
Organism: Rhinoptilus africanus; assembly: GCA_013400135.1. NCBI lineage: Eukaryota > Metazoa > Chordata > Aves > Charadriiformes > Glareolidae > Rhinoptilus > Rhinoptilus africanus. The sequence goes on along the minus strand of VXBO01008863.1, from coordinate 71,234 downwards.
TGTATTGTGACAGGTTTTTTTCCTTCATTAATGAGAGTTCTTAATTGTGCATTATGAAATGTTTACTCATGCTACTAGATAATATTATATGGAAGCACAACAGAGATAGGAGACTGAAGAAAATAAACATTTGAAAGATTTTGGATAAGATATGAAAGCCTTTTAAAAATATTTTTGCCCATATTTTCCTATTTTATTTGAGAAGGGCTTCTGGTGCAGCTGTGTAACCAAGACTGTGTCAAACCACATCCATTATTTATTGGCCTGGTTAGCAAACAAGGACACCTTTGACTACAGCAGATTAAGAGGGCGATTTGCTGTACATTACACCAACTAAAGACTCGTGTTTTTGTATTTACGTTCTCTAAAATTTTCCATTTGGCATGAGCTTCTCTGGGGAAAGCAATAGGAACTTGGGGTTGGGGCGGGGGGGCAGGAGAGAGCCTGAATTTGTAGAAAGCTGGCACAAGTGTAATTGTGCCTTTTATTTGCTATCCAGGTGCATCAGATCAAGTTACAGACCAGTCTCCCCATAAAGGCAAATTTTCCTCAACCTAGTAGAAACTGCAGAAAATATATGTTAAGGAGATAAATTTTGCAGCTGTTACGTATTGAAATTATTCAATACCCTGTCTTCTACAGCGTAAAAGTGGAAGAATTAAATGCTATTGAGCTGCCTGAAATCCACTGAAATTCGCTACATGGTTAAAACTGGCTTGCCGATTTAAAAGTAACTTGCTTGTGATATTCAAAGGGAAAAAACAGAGCTATTTTGCAAGGGATCTATGAAGAAGGATGTTGACATTTGAGGCGTAAACCAGATTTTTCTCATACTCTTACCAAGAACGCTCAAGCAGCCTGTGAGCAGTAAGGGCCTGGTACTGGAGTCAGTGCAAGCTGGATCTCTGACTGTCCAAGGACGCAAGAGGAAGGTAATTAACAGCAGGAACATGTGGCTCTGCAAATTGGTACCTACTTGTACTGGAGTGACTGTCCTTTTAACTCCACACCTTGGCATCAGTTGCTGTGCTTTTACAAATTACTTTATCAAAATTAAATGTGTGGTGGTTCTGATTTTGAGCTAGTACGTATTCTGCATGGAAGGACACTTTATGGTGTCCTGGAAAAGGACATGGAAGTGCCAAAAGATTCCCGTGCCACTCGTTCCCAGGGCTTGGGGATCAGTTTATCCCAGCACAGGTAAGAGTGGCTTCCGAATGGGCTCGGTTTAGTGGGAAAGCTGAGCAGCGGGAGGAAGGGGAATGTGTCTCAGGACTGTAAAATTCCACCTTGCAGTTAAAGTAGCTTTAATCCCTCTACACAGTGGTGGGATAAATGGCATGACTGTAAGGCAGAGTGGCTGTACTGAGTCAGACCAAACATCTCATTTCGTGTTTGGACTCCGGTCATGGATGAGAGGAGATACCTATGGGAAAGAATGGGAAAGGACAACCTGCGGACGAAGCGAGAGGAGGGATGTGTCTTCTACAGCCGACAAAGGGGACGTTACTGAGGAGCTGGCTAATTCAATTGTGCATAATTGCGTTCTGTATTCTGTGCTTTGGGGGTATTTTTGTTTTTAAATCACCGTGTAAGAATTGCCCTTTGTGTGGGAAATGAAAGATCTCTCAAGTTAGCCTTTGTGCGTCCTTGGCTGTTAGTTTTTTCTCAGATTGGCCATTTTATATACAACTCTACGTATACATACGATTTTATCAGAATTATGCTAATGTATCTTGCTTACAGTACCTATGATATTTTGTGATTACTTTGACTTTTAACTCTTCAGCTCAGTCAGAATAATGGTTGTGGTAGTAACGAAGGGGCTTGGTGCACTGTGGTGCTTCCTTCTCTTGGTGAGAGCATTGAAACCTCACCCCAAATACCTTAAAGCAGAAAAGTGGGATGGGATAATTTGGGGAACGTTGTCTGTGAAGAAGAAATTTGTCAGCTGGAATAGAGATTCTGTCACCTCTTGACACTGGGATAAAAGGTTATTTTGGGAGCAAAACTGATTTTAAGAATCTTAGATGCAGATGGCAAAGGATGGAGGTTTTAGGCACTAAGTTAAAATGAACTGTTTGAAACAAAAGGAGCCTGATGGAGAGATGTTGTCTCCAACATAAACTGGTAGATCTAAGAAAGCTAGAGGAAGGAGAAATTAAGTTGGATAGTGTGTTGGATCATTCATGTCTCCTCTTTTCGCTTTCTTCTGTTATCCTACTATCTCCTGGATAATGCCACATTCTGCTCATCTCTCTTGGAAAACATTAAAGGGTCATGAAATAGACTTTGGAGGCAACAGCTCAGTGACAGAACATGATGTGGGTTGACTTGTCAGCAGAAAAGCATCCAGTCATGATGCTTTTTGTTTTTTCTCTCAACAAATGAAGAAAACCCACTAAAACTAGGTGTACGTATGAAATGTGCACCTTGAGTATGTGTGAGTGAGACCAAACAAGTGGGTTATAAACAGCCCGTCTTTACTGCTGCAGAGTATCACTGTGCAAATATGGTGTGCTTAATTGGAGAGATCTGTGACTGTGTTTTAGATTATTTCGGATTTTGCACTGGTGTTAGGGATTTGACCAACATTTTCGTGTTCCTGTTTCAGTACAGCATGAACTGTGGGGGACCTGTTTACTTCATAGCTTGCTAATAACCGCTAATCTGGAGGCTGTCTAGGTTGCTCTTCTAGGTTACCTTGATTAGTGCTTCTATTTTGGTCACAGCATGTGTTGCAAGTTTGGATATGTCTAGAGTATGAAATATATGTTCATCTGGTATAGTCTGGTCCTGCCCAGGTCATTGCCTGAATGATGTTTTTCCCTTGCGAGAGAAGTGAACTCACCCTCATGGCAGGGCTGAGTAGTCTCATTGCTTCGCTTTTTGTCTTTCATTCGTCTGTGATGACATCGGAGTATCACAGGAAGCAGAGAATCTGTGTATCTGCGGTAGGATAGCGCTCAGTGAGGCAGAGCCACACTGTGTGCTTCGGGTGCTTCTTTGGGTATTTTGTTATAAAAACCACCGCACTTCTAAGTTTCTATCTCTTTCAATATAAACAAGGACATACAGTGTTTCAGCTAATTAGTTCCTTCAGGACAGAATTATGATGATTGCTTGCTGTTTTTTTCCCCCACAGATTCTTCTTCATAATCCTCCTTTAGATCCTGGGCTGTACTCAGAAGAAATCTGGACCATCCACAGGAAATAGTCTTGGAGGCGCACTGCAAGTAGGGGTACGCTGCAGCTTTCTCACTGTCTACTGAAATAGATTCATAAAGCCATGATTTAAAAAACAAATCTTAAGCAGGATGGCTACACTCCCAGTGCATAAACTTGAGCTTCTGTTGGTTGGTTTGTTGGCAAAACCATCTTTCAAATAGTTCCCATGTGTGTCAATTGGGGAAAAAAAAAACATGAAAAAGGAGGAAATCTTTTGACTTCTGTGCTGCGGTCTTGAGTAGCATTTTCAGGTCAGTGCTTGGAATCATTCAGAGCGTGCTGCAGTGTATGTGTGCATGGGCCCACACGGGGTGCGCAGAGATTTCTGAATGAATGCACTTGGCAGCTCAGAGCAACGTCTCTGGCTTGGCGGGAGCCTCCACTCCAGCTTGTTTCTCCTGCCGGGAATTTGCATGGGCGGAGTGCCATTTCATCTCATTCGACTTTTTGATATTTGAACTGGGTCTCCAGGATCACTGTAAATTGCCATACATAGCTGTGTGCGTGTACGTATGTGAGTACATCTCAATATCAAACGGACCAAAGTGTTCGGTGATTAGTTCTTCTCTATAAAGCCTTACCAAAATACCTAGGAGATTTATCTGGGGGCCCCAAATGAATGTGCAGAGCATGTCTGAAACATGCATCTTGTCTCTCTGAGTGTTCTGCTTCGCAGTTCTCCAAACCTTGTGTAACATCACCAGGCATCTTCCTTAGCATTCCTTTTGTATGCACTTTAAAAAGAAATAGATCTAATCTACATTCGTGATCTCTAGTGCTCTGCCGTTGATAAGTGCACTTAGAATGTATCTGAAGTCAATAGACATACGTTGATCTATATCAGATAAGGAATTGGTCATGGGTTCCAGGCTGTTGGTGTTAAAAATGACACTTGTCTGCATTTTGCTTTCTTCAATGGCACTGTTATCCCCTCTGTTTCGAGTAGGATATAAAGGAGCTCTGTTTCGGTCTTCATTTTTAGGAACGCTTACAAGGAATCGATGATTGACATTGCTTAGAAGGAAAAGTAGATGAAAGAAATAACTTTTCTACATTTGTGGAAATTTTAAGTACTTTGTGCAGGATCTTGGCCAGCAGAAGGCAGTAATTGCCCAGCTTTGCGCTGTTCATCGTTGCATGCCTGCTTGCGTTAGCCGGCTTCACAGTATAGGTCTACGGACTGAATTTTCCAGGTTTACAAAGTAGTTCATAGGAAACTTACTGTTCCACACACTCAGCTCTTTATGATTCCCCCTAAATAATGCATTCTCTTTCTTTTCTAGGCCTGAGAGTTTTGCTTTTTGTGTACAATAATCCTCAGCATGTTGTTATTCTATCACATGCTGGCCGGAGCCTTTCTTCCCTTCCTCGTCCTTTCAGCAAATTGGGTTTCAGCTGAGAACATCAACTTTTACAACGTGAGACCTCCGCTAGACCGTAAGTAGAGTTAATGCTTTTTTGTGTATGCAATTGGAGCTTAACATTTTAGTTAATTGCCGTCTTCTCTCAATCTAGTGGTTGTCAAGTGCTTATCTTCTTCAAGCACAAAGGATAAAAAGGTTAAAATAAAACTTTTGCTTTTCAGCTCACAGCAGTTTAGTTTATATCTGAGATTTTAGAAGTTGACTTAATGAAAACAAACAGTTGCGTGCATTGCTAAATTAAAGAGTGCGCGAGGGCAACCGTTTTCACATTTTAAGTGCTTTTGTTATATTTTTCTGTCTCTGAAATGTCTTCCTGCAGAGCATATCATGCAGTGGATTTCTCATAAATAATACAGAACTAGAGGGTTTTGTCTTCTGTCGTGTTGGGGTTTTTGTGAGGCAAACAATAGGTGTGCTGTATGCAGTTAATTCAAACTGAAGGTAATTAAAAACCTTGTGAGACCTGTGAAGCCAGTTGTCACTAATAGCATCATTTTTTTGCCTCTTATCTAGCATCAGAAGTGCTCCATCCCTTCATTTCAGGGGAGAAGATTTTCATGATACGTATCACCGAAAGAGTCAAGACAGCTAGATAGAATAGGAATATATGCGCATCTAGGGAAATGCGCATCTTAAAATAATTTATATATTTATAAAATGCAAATAAGATTTTAAAATAGTTGTCTTGATCCCTTTGTCAAGGGGTTCAAACTTCTTCAGAGTTGGAGATCAAGATCTGAAGCTGGTTTTGAAGACGTGGGTTTTTTCGTCAAAGGAATCAAAAGCCATTTGAATGTAGATTGTGTTTGTGTATCTGTACAAACATACGTGCACATGTACCATCATGTGCGTATATGTAAGGTGTTCTCTCTTCCCTGTTTTTCCCACCATGACTATAAATGGTATTTTGGATTGTGAGAATGAAAACAGGAGGTGTTTTAAAGTTCAGGCATAGGAAAATCGGTTAAAAATGTAAAAGCTTTCTACAAAACCCGTTTCGTAGGTTGTATTTGTCTAACAGTGATATATCACTGAATATATGTAAAAGTATGTAATACGTTTTTGTAACTGTATGTGTGTACAAGCACTTTCAGTGTTATTTTGAATATTTGATTTTCTTACTATTTGCAAACTCACTATGTTTTAATACTTTTAAAGCCACTCCATTCCCAAACAGCTTTAAGTGCTTTACCTGTGACAACGCGGTGGACAATTACAACTGTAACAGATGGGCTGAAGATAGATGGTGCCCTGAAAGTAAGTGCCTCTTTACGAAGGAGACTCTTTGTGATAGTTGAATTTGTTTCTCCCCGACTCAGCCATCTTGTAGAAGTCTAACTGAATAGGATTAACATGCCAACACAGTGGTGCCCTCAGTTACGTTATTAGTAATACTGAGTCACACAATTTTTGCTGAGGTGAATATTTTGATCATTTCAGAGTGTGAAGCAAGAGTGAAAAATTATTTATATGTATATATCTCTATGTATAAAACATTTTATACAGTGCGCATTAGATTATTAATATATAAATTAATGTATGCATAAGACACTGATCATATATGATGGATTTTATATGTGCTTCTAAGTATATATAGCTGTGTGCTTCCCAGGAGTTAATTTTAAGGGTGTCATTTGAAAGAACTTAAGGACCGCCTTGCCCCCTTCCTTTTGGATGCCATCCCAAGATATAATGGTCTCCGGGCTCTAGGTTTACGTGTGAGCAGCAAAACCTGCATGACTAGGGATCATACTTGTATGAGAGGATGATAGATACATAGAAAAGAATGGAAATATGTTTCCTCATTTTTCTTGGCAGTGACATTCACAGTAACAGTGGGAAAAGGGAAGAAATGAACTAGAGGAATGAGGAAACGGGTCAGAAACAAAGAAAGCAAGAATGTGCTGCGAAAAAAGAGGAGAGAATGGATGATTAATGTGTAGATTATAGTGCTAATAAGTAGTTTAAATGATAGCAGCCTTTCTGGAGGTTTGAAGGGTCAGTTAAGCTTAAGATTTCATCACTAATTCATTTCTTGCCAAGTGGTATTTTAACCAAGTTGAAAAATGGCTTTATGCAACCAAAATAAGTCATTTTTTCTGGGAATATTTTGCTAAATCGTGTGAAGTTTTTAAACCCTGTAAAAGAAGGCGTGCTTTATGCAAATAATGATTTGTAAATTTGTTTTGTAGGTACTCGGTACTGTTTGACAGTTCATCTCTTCACAGACCATGGGAAGAGTACATCGGTCACCAAAAAATGTGCTACCGGAGAAGAATGCCATTTTGTAGGCTGCCACCATCACAGGGAAAGCGGCCACACAGTAAGCACCACTCCTTGTGTAAGAGCAGCAGGTTGGTGTGGAGGTTTGTGTTTCAGTACTTGTTTTTCCTGCTCAGCTGAAGAGGATGCGCCAAATACTCGCCAGTATTTAACTGTAGAAATCAAACTTCTGCGACAGAGGCATGGCTACCCCTGCTCTCCTATGCGTGACAGGACGGCGTAACAACTTCTAAAGAAAAACCTGAGCTTTTTGGGGCATTGCTGCTGTGTGCCTGGGCCTTGGTTCCTGAGTTCTGAATAGCCCAGGGAGGCAATGTGGCTTGTGCCAGTGCTGTCAGCCCTTGGGCAAGTCAGGCTGGGCATTAGGTAGTCCAGTCGTGTCCCTGCACAGCACAGCTTGGGTAACACTGGACAGTACACAAAGCAAGGCTGTACTTGTCCGTGAAGGCCACACTCTTAAGCGAGATAGAACTGAGGGAGGAGCATGAGGGAAATACAGCTGAAGTGCTGCTGGAGCCCCTCTGCTGTGGGGACAGGCTGAGAGCTGGGGGGGGTCAGCCTGGAGAAGGCTCCGGGGAGACCTTCCAGCCCCTTCCAGTCCCTAAAGGGGCTCCAGGAAAGCTGGGGAGGGACTTTGGAGCAGGGAGGGGAGCCATGGGACGAGGGGGAACAGTTTTACACTGGAAGAGGGAGATTTAGATGAGATATTAGGAAGAAATTCTTTACTCTGAGGGTGGTAACTTAGGTTGCCCAGTGTTCAAGGCCAGGTTGAACGGGGCTTGGAGCAACCTGGGCTGGTGGGAGGTGTCCCTGCCCAGGGCAGGGGCCTGGAACTGGATGGTCTTTAAGATACTTTCCAACCCAAACCATTCTATGGTACTATGAGGTTTTGTTCCATGCCAAATAGCTGCAACTGCTGCCTCCTCTCATCCTTGGGATGATGGGTGAAAGTTTATTCTTAATAATCAAGCATATCCTACCAACATATTATTTATTGGAGTAAAGTATTATCCACTAATTCCTTAACAGTTGAGAAGGTTAGTTATGTTATTTTTACCATGAAAGATTTCCGACACTGGAGGCAATGCAAACAACATCCGTGTTAGATATATAAGAATCTGGATGTTAACAGAATCCATTTCCATTGATTTCAACAGGTTTGGGTGGACTGAGGGCATGAAATGACTGTGTAGCCTGCCTTCTGATGAATTTTATCTTGCAAGAGTTGTCATGCCTTTGGATTAGATAAAAATTGGCCTTCTCCTGGCTTTTCCAGTAAGGAGTGTCAAGTAAGGAAAATTATTTTCAGAGTCCCTCCTAAAAATCCGATGCCAGTGTTTCTGTGGCACTAGAAAACTGAAAAAAGCAGGTCTGAAGTTCCGCATGCAAAGCTGCACTGAACACAAAAGCTTGATGGGAGAAATGAACAGGAACGGAGTTTTTACAGTCACAATTTTTTAGCTAAAAAACTAAAAAAAAAAAAAGAAAAAAGTAAGCTGAAACTTGACACATGCCATCACGTGTTTTTAGCTCCCGTTTTAGAAGGTAAAAGTGGGGGAAAGCTTTCTCTGTTTTCTGTTATGTTAGTGAAGTTGTCAGTGTGGCTGACGTGGCTGTATTACATCACATCACGGTTTCCAAGCCCGGTGACAGCAGTGGGGGATGAGTTGCTCCAGGAAGGCTGTGGTGCACGACTTGGAAGAGAAGCTGTAGTATAAATGTTCTATGTGTTCAGCTGTAACCTTTAAAATCAATTGAAAAATACACAGAATCACAGAATGGTAGGGGTTGGAAGGGCCCACTGGAGATCATCTAGTCCAACCCCCTCCCAGAGCAGGGCCACCCAGAGCAGGTTGGACAGGAACATACATCTCTAAAAGCTGCTGCTGAGTTATGCTGTCTCCTTTTTCTCAACAGGAATGTGTTTCTTGCTGTGAGGGTATGATTTGCAATGTAGAAATACCAACCAACCACACAAATGCTGTATTTGCTGTATTGCATGCCCGGAGGACGTCGGATGGCAGCAGGCGGACAGTCAGCGTTGCCCTGCTCGTATTGGTCCTGGTGATCGCCTTGTCATGATGCAGCATCCTCCCGTCACATCTGCCCGAGAGGGTCCGCCTTTCTGCGGGCCCTAAGGCACCCTAAGGAGATTGTTCCACTATGTGCAAGAAGAAATCACCGATACTGCTTAATTACATAAAATGGAAGGGGACAGTGGAAAGGCGAGTGTACATCATGAAGTCCTCGGACGTTCTAGTGAGGATACTTCATATGATCTGCAGTATTTTTTAAAAAACAACCGCCCACTGGTTGACTAGGCAGTGGCGTGGACTCTAGTTCCTATAATTCACTATTTTATGATGACAGCGCACATGTGCTCGGCATGTTTCTTGAAAAGAGAGAAGTGTCTGTAGACAATCGCTTTCCCAGGTGAGATAAGAAGGAATTTTGGATGGACAAAGTGCCAACAGGTATCTCAGTGGAGACTGTTTTTAAACTCATTTTCATTGTGCATAAATAATGAATAAGTTTCTTGTCTTGATCAACAGGTGTATTTAAGCTTTTCTTTAGCTACGGTTTTCATAGAGAACATGTATGGTTTTCATAGAGAACGTATATGAGAGAATTTTTTATCCGTTTTGATCAGAGCTATGATTTTTGCTGGAAATAATACAAAATAATACGTATAGCTTTCTTTTCTGTAAAAATGTGGTCTCACACTCACATTACAAAGCAGTGTGAAATTATGTAGAATTTCTGTCTAAAAATGATGAACTGTTTGAGCACCTAAATCAGAATTCTCCCCCCACAGAGGTTATTTTCTTGCCATGGAGTCTCACCTCAGCTGAATCTTTGTGATACTGCTCAAAGTGGTGGTAATACCACGATGTTGAAATTGCAGCTACGTTATAAATGAGGAGAGAAGCCTACTGTGTTCCCTCTTGATTTGCAAAGTTCCTGATGGATCTGCAGGTATAAGTCAGCACAGACCTCTGGGCATCATTGTTATGTAGCTTTGCCACTCCCGTTTGAAAAGTTGGGGCCAAGATTCTTTTCCATGGTTTAATGCGATTTTTTTGCATTTCACTTTTTTTCCTTTTCTAAACTATTTTATTCATTTATGAATACACTGATACGATTACAAATAAGATTATTCTGATCTGTCTCCAGTGGCTTTTTCTCATCTTAAATGAGACGGTTAAAATTATGATTAACTTGAACTATTTTTCGGGAAGAACGGATCATTAAGACTTAGTTTTAAAAAAGAGATTCAAAAGTATTCTCTGAAAACTTCTAATATCTTTAAATTGGGATTTATTTCCATAAATATTGCCCTAATTATTTGGTATTTAAAGTCACTAAATGTATTTAGACTAGCAGGTGACAAACAGATTTTGAAATGCTTTTGGTTTTGTTTGCATTCTAAAATTGCCTAGGCAGTATTTTAGAATATATGACTGTGTCTAAATACCAGTCTGTGATTTTTTGGCAGGCAATTGTACAGTTACAAAAATTGGATGGAAACACTTTTTCCTTGCCAATGCAAAATCGTTCTTGGCATCCTAAGTCAGCGTTTTCCAAGCTCTGGGTTCTGATGGCCATTGCTGTGCCATCCAACAGGTCAAGATGCTGAGGACCTTTTGAGGAGGTTTTCCCTTTGTTCAGTGACCATTGCATGGTAACATACCTGTAGTATAAATCTTGGTGTCAGGCACAGTGACAAGCATATTCCATGGCTTTCATCATTAAGCATCACTTTTTTGCTACGTGATCTACAGCGTATTTGAACTTCTTTCTTGTGGGGAAACATTCCAGGTTTGCTCTCTGCTCAACAGGGAATTCCTTAGTAAAGTGAAGGCGAGGTCTCTGCTACTTTTCAGATCACGATATTTTTCCTGGTTCTGCCTCTAAGCACTAGGTGCTTCCATAATTCAGTTCCTGGGAGTAATTATCACAATCTTAACACGGCCTTTAAGTGTCCTATAGTCTTATATGAGTTTACTGTAATAATCTGCAATACTCTTAAGTGCTGACATTTATTAACTCTGCAAATGCTATTCCAGAGGGTTTGGGAGGGCCAGGGAGAACCCGGAGCCCCGCGGGAGGTCTCAGGCGCAGGGAAATGGGCTGCAGGTTGCCTGCGACCGCCAGAAGACCTTTTGGGAGGGGAGATCTCTGCGTCTTTGTTTTTCTTGGTTGAACTGAGGTGTTTTTTTTTTTTTTCCTGTTCGTCACACTGAAAAGTTAAGAAATCTGCTCATAATTTAAATACTTAATGCATTTGATAAAGAATTGTTTGGAATAAAAAAAAATAAAGGGGAGAATTCTGCTAGAGTGCCGACATAGTATGCTTCATTTTAATTGTCATCTTTTTCAAACAAACAATAAAGACAACAACCTGGGTATGTGAAAGGATTTGGTGTTGCCAAAGGTTTATTTTTTAGCCCAATAGAATTCCAGTAGTGGAGGATGTTAAGGATGAGTTCTAGTCATCTTGATACATCAATACCTTTGTTATTGTAAAGTTCAGGACAATCGTTTCTTGGAAAATGAGTATGCAATAGCTGTTACTGCAATGTTAATGCTGCACAAATAGGCACTTGCCTGAAGAAATATGAGAATTTAAGAGTGACTGTCAGTTTTACCATTTGCTGCTTTTTTATGTATGTAAAAACCTGTATGCTTCTGCTTACAGTTTATTTTAAGTCATGGTAAAATACGGACTTTGTAGGAAAAGCAGTATGAGCTGATTATTAGAGAAAGTAGTGCTAAAATTCGCCAGAGTGCATATTTTTGGCATGACTAATGATTGACTGCGTAGGCAGTCTTAATTTATGGTAGGATGTTTATATTTTATTCAGTAGATTCAAGCGTCAGCTATATTTTCTCTTCAGCTATCTGTCTGAAGTACTTGCTGAGGAGCTTACAAGAGCATTGTTTGATTAGAGAAAAACAATCCTCAGGCGCTCGGCAATGTGTGTATTTCATGTGTCTCAATTTTGTTTCACTGATGTTCTGACTTAAATACGGATGCCTTGTTAATGCCTAAATTAGCCACCCAACTCTGGAAATGGCGTTTTTGTAAACGCGCGTCCCCAGCTTTACATGCAGAAATGTGTTGGCGAATATTCTGTGCACATCCCGCTTCCAGCAAGGAGGTGTTGAATACTGTGTTCTGGCTCAGTAGCGGGGCAGGTGTTTATCTCGGAGACGGCAGGCGCTGGGTGAAATCCGTGGGTGCCAAATTCACGTGCCTTCACGGGCAAAATGCTCCCTTCCCATTGCCCTTAGAACCTGGAAAGAATTCCGGGGTAATGGCAAGTAAAGCAATTTATGCAGCTGAGGAGAGGTAAGCGTCATTTTATAATATATGTGTGTAATGATGAATTTTTTTACATTGCACTGGACAGTCTATAGAAGACTTATTTTTAGAAGCTTCTTCTCTATTCCGTGTTGGTTTGTATGATGCTTTCTTACTGCTGTGTTACTGTTTCAAATCGTCTCCAGAAATGGCACTTTTAATTAAAAGTATTAAAATATTTGCTGGTGGAAAATGTTTGTGGTGAAAAAGATGAAAATCCCTTTGTTTCTTCAGACAGTTACGAGGAAGATTCTCAGTCCTTTATTGATTTTGGTTAAGGAAAATCTACTTTGTCATTTATTCAGTTTGTTAAAGGAAGGCGGCAGGTGCTGGCACTGGGGAACTCGTTGAGCTGATGTCGCACTAAGGACAGATTCTGCGGCTCTTTCTGTTTTGGTACGAGCTGGAGACTCACCTGAGAGCAGCAGGGTAGGAAGGACAGACAACGGACCAAAGGCGCAGGTCAGCAAGCCTTAACGGGGGAGCACCGCAGCCCTGGGGCAGGCAGGGGGTCATGGGTTGGCATTTGCCTTTCCCAGTTGATATAACTGTTTCCAGGTTCCTTAAATTTTTCATGGGGTGGAGATTCCCTTCTCCTTGGGCAGCATAAGTCCGAACTTTTTTAATGATGTGAAAAAGCTGCTGAAAATGGAAATAGTGAGACATGGTTCCCCTCTGCTGGATCCAGCTGAGAGATCCGCCTGCCCATCGGTTACTCATGGATATGCTGGACTGAACAAGCGTACTGCGAATCAGCACTTGTGTCTTTTATTCCAGTTTCTAGAGGAGCGTCACCCTCCTTTCCTGGCTTTACGTTACAAGGTGTAGCAATGTAAACGTAGCTTTACATTGCATGTGTAGCTCCATTGGAGAAATGATGACAAATAGATAATATACGTACATATATCTATGTATGCTGCAGAGACTGCTTATTAAACTCCTTCTACAGCTAAGGACTCACTGGCAAAATCTAAGTTTAAATAGAATTCCATCATGGCTTCAGTGTGGTTTGTAATATCATCTGCTTTGACTTCTACCAGTTTCAGGAATCTACGAATGCCAGTCCTCCCCTATAGACACATACTGTGCCCCGTGGCATTTAAAAAGGCACGAAGAAAACTAGATTTCATGTGCATCCCTAAAAATGAAATTGCTGTAATCGTTAGTGAAGTAATTTTCAGTACAGTTTTGTAGCATTTAAGTGGAAATAATTTTTTACTTTTACTTGAATCAGGAAGGTTTCAAAGCGAGAAATGTGTTTCTAAACTGGCCTCTTACCGGAGAAATTGAAGTCCAGGTGCGAGTTAAAATTCAAACTTAAGGAAACAGGCCGCATGTGGTCAATTCATTAAAATGGGACAAAATGCTGATTTCAGATTTTTGTAGCAAACAACATTAAGAAAATAATAAATCTAGTTATTTCAGAGCACAAAGCTGTAGAAATTTCTGTGGAGAGTGTATGTTTAACATCGCTTGGCTCTAGAAGATGCCCTGCCAGAAGTGCCTGATTTTCCAGGCTCGCTGCTTGCAGGTGTGTCAGGTTAAGAGGAGAAGGCCAGCAGCCCTCTCTTGAAAGGAGCAGGGGGGGTATTTCTCATCCCCTTCACCTGAGTGACTGTTCAGCTCCTGTGTGGGGGCAGGAGCAGCTGATTGTGTGCTTGCGGATCTTTCCGGTGTTCACATCTCCTCTGGTTTCAGCCAAGGAAGAAGCTCCTCGGCTGGTGGCTTTCGTTGCTCGCTGTGGATTTAGGGTGTGCAGCGGCACGGGTTGGTGCAACCTTGGTGGAGAAGCTGTGCCGAACAACAGCCTGTCCACAGGCCAGGCCAAGGGTTTAAAGGTCAAGACGGTTTAGCCTCCCGGAGGAGTAAGGTAGGCTCCAAATGACTAATTGGTCTCTGTTCTCTCTCTGCAGAAAGTAGTTAGAAAATACATAC
>VXBO01008863.1:0-56816 GCA_013400135.1 Rhinoptilus africanus | reverse complement strand
ACATCCTAAAAAGTCCCTCCCCAGCTTTCTTGTCGGCCCCCTTCAGATCCTGGTGGGCCACAATAAGGTCTCCTCGGAGCCTTCTTTTCTCCAGCCTGAACAACCCCAGCTCTCTCAGTCTGTCTGTGTAGGAGAGGTGCTCCAGCCCTCTGAGCATCCTCGTGACCCTTCTCTGGACACGTTCCAGCATGTCCAGATCTTTCCTGGAGTAAGGGCTCCAGAACTGGACATGTCTGGTGTTTTGTGTGAGACTTTGATATCGTCTGTTCTACTGTTGTCTTCAAGAAAGGGAGGAGATGCAGAAAACCAGCTGTAAGTTGGGGGGAGAGGGTTGGAGAACATACGTGAATATATTTCACAGTCATAACTCATTATTGTAGAAAGTTTAAATTTCACGGTGATTGGGTAAGGTCATTTTTAACATCGTTGTCGATACTCTGTTAAGAAGCTGCTGTTAAAGGAGGGAAAACTGTAGGTGTTTGATATTTGAATGGATTTATGCAAGAAGAAAGGTGACAGTGTTACATAGGAGTTTAAAGGTCATGTTGCACAGTTCGTTTGTGTTAATTTGTCCCTGTCTTAGCACTTATTGTTAGGGGTTTTTTAATCTCTGCCCTTTGATCCGCGTCACCGTAACCAGGGTGATACGGTGCTGTTCTGGAATGGGAACACTGTCACAAAATGAACTGTAATAAGTAGAAAATAAGTCTCTGAGTGGAGGTGGGATAAACAGAATATTAAATAAGGTGAAAAATAAGTGAAGGACAAATTCATTTGCAATTATTTTCACTGAATTTATATAAAATATGTCTTGTGCCATTTGAAGAAAGTTTGTGTCCTTTAGGTCTTACAAATTATCGTAGTGTTTCCTCATGGTTTTAGTTTCACAGATGTTCCTCCTACTCTGAAAAAGAAAAAAATAACCTCTTGTGCATGCCTGCATCCCACAGACTTGTTACAAAAGGAACTTCCTCACTGATCTTCGGCTTTCCCATGTCCGGTTTTGGCTAGGATTCAAAGAATTTGTTAAGAATAGAGTCCCCGCTATGCATCCCCACTAAATGAAGGAGGAAAACAGTTGATCCCAAACTCTTCAGTTTTAATTTGTGACCGATCCGCAAAGGATCCTGTTATCCTTATTCCATAAAGATGTATGTATCATCGTTAAAGGCTGAAGCTTTCAAACCGTGGCTGTGTATGTCATTTTTTTAACTAAGTGAAGTTGCAGGTGTGTTCTCAGAGCACACGCAGTGCATCCCTTGGGCTGTGTCCCTTGGTGACACAGACTGCTCCAACGTCCTCGTTACTCCTGCCCCTGTGTGCTCGCACTGTACTGATTGTCAGGACCCGTCTCCGTTAGCGAATTAGCGCTGATAGAGGTAGGCCGTCAGGCTCGAGCACAACGGCTCGACCCAAAGAGTCTTGTGCTTTTCCCAGAGACAGGTAAATCATCCGGGAGTAATGCAGTGTGTCCCCACCTGATCCTAATCCGCAGTGACTAATGATGAACTCCTGTGTAGGCAAGTTTGGAGCCTCACTGGAAGTGGGTCCCAGTTATTCTGTGACACAAGCGTTCTCCATTGATGCTTTTCTTAAAAGTACTCTCCTTCATCTTAAGGCATAGGAATAACTGTATAGAAATGATGAAGATCAGGAGAATATGGTTACTGTCTCCTCTTGCTCTTTATGGTCTGCCAGTAATCCCTCTGTAAAGGCAGGGGCTGGAGGGAGTCAGCCGTGTGGGAGGGATGGTGTATCCTCCAGGCACACCGTGCTCCCCTTGGGTCTGGGGCCTCTCAAAGTGCCTTTGCTGTTCTCAAACTTCCCTGCCACTGAAATTGCATAAAATGGATTTTCAGAGTAAGGCTTTGTGGTGTCTGTCGAACGGTGAGACGATTTAAGCTCAAGGATCCAAAGATCTGCGGATGTTTAAAATCCAGAAATGAAAACAGTAGCGTTATTTGCACTGTAAAGGGCAAACACTTTAAAAGTGCTTGCCTGCAATATTAAATATCTGATGCCTTTCTTCTATGGCTGAATCCACTTTATGTTTCATGTATTTAGTGTTTAAAACCCCCCTGGAATGATGCCTGTTCGCTTGCTTTGCCTGTTATATCTCCTGATGAAGAGAGATGATATCCGTAATATTTTGCTTTGCCAAACTCAGCAATGGAAGGAATATGGAAGTATTCTTGCAACTACAATTTAATTCTTTCATGAATGCCAGTAAACTTCCATTAAACAGGAAACGTGCCTTTGGCAGAACCCAGGAAGATGTTGTCCAGTGAGCAGTACCAGAGTTCAGTCTTGAATATTTGAAAGTAGAAAATTAATTACTATAATTGATTAAGAACTGTGCGAGTGCAAATGCTTTCATTTAGTCTGCGAGGGCAGTTGTCATGCATAGTTAGTCAGCTCATATTGGCAGTAAATCAAATTTTTTAAAAATGTCTCATGAAGAACATTATATTAATGAGTTTTCCCCGCAGAACTCCCCAAACTGGGACATCATTCCTCTACTCTGGAAAGCAGCCCGTGGAAGTTGTCAGTAAGAAGGAATTCCCGGAATTAATTTTTTTTCTCTTTGTTCTTGGGTCAGAAGAGAACATGAGTGGGTTTTTTTATGGTTTCGGGTTTTGGGGGGTTTTTTGGGGGTGGTTTTTTTTTATTTGGTTAGTTTGATTTTGGTTTGGGGGAATTTGAGTTTTGGTGGGGGTTTTTTTGAAAGAATTATTTTGCCTTAGTGGAGAATATGGGACCTGAATTGGAAGAGATTAGAGAAATTGTTGCAAAGCCTGGTCCTGTTCTTGGTTCATTTCCATCTTGTTCAGTAGTGTTGGGATTTGTCAGGGGCAAGAAATACTGTGAAGAATAAAACTGCTTTTTTTAAAAAAATGAAACCTAGGTATGCAGAAGATTCTAATGTATTTCTCTTCGTAATTAGTATTATATTTTACGTAAAGAAAGCCAGCTCTAGGTCTGTAAATCACTTCATACCTTCTGAAGTTGCCAAGTAAGAGTTTAGGGACGGCTTAATTGATGCCTTAGGACTTTTACTGTCCGAATTGCCAGGATAACGCATATGTAAATACATAACTACCAGTCGCTTGAGGATCACCATTTGGTTCAAGAGGGCAGTTGCCCTGCCTGGTTCTTGTGTGTGTATTGGCACTTGTTCAAGTTTGTTTAAAAAGAGCAAAAAAAAAAAAAATCCTTCTCACGGAAACCTAATTTTACTAATGAGCTTTCCTATTGTGTCATCGTTCACGATTGCTTACCAGCTTGTCTTTAGAAAATATCATCTCTTGCTCCCTGCGAGGAAATTTGCTGCTACTTTACACTAGAGTAGATAGAAAGAATAGACTGGATTGAAAACCATGAGATTTTGGAAAACCACATCAGGATATCAGGCGCTCATAATGACTGTTCCTTTTTAAAACCAAAATATCCTTCTCTACTCTTTGCACTTACAGGATTGGTTTTACTAGAGTGTTTAGAACTACAAGTAACCATTGTTCGAAGGAATATTATGTTGTTATAATCCCACGGCTAAACTAATTTGTGCTTTTGCAGGCAAGTTTCGGGGTTTATGTCAACCTAATTTTTGTTTTCCTTCAGTGTTTCATTCTGCTGATTGCTGGTTTTCTTCTAACTGCCGCCTCTGAAACTGTAACCGGGTGCATTCAAGCTGAAAATACACAATAAGGCATGTTTAAATAAAATGCCCCTCCCTGCCCTCCCCCTCCGCCCCATTTGATTCAGAAGTTCTCTGATATGTTTACCTTGGCTTTTGGTTAAACACGGGCTGCCAAAGCTAACGGATCTGATCTCGAAGGCGAGCAAGGTGTTGGCCGCAGATCATCACATTGGAGATACCATTGACGTGATGCCGTTGACTCTCTACCTGTTCCTCTGTCCGTAAGTAATTGTGTCACCCACTGACCTAATCTGCTGAGTCTGAACCAGATTAAGAAACCGTGGTCTTTACAGGAAGAAACTTTTTGGGAATATGCCCTTCCCTTGCGCTCTGGCCCTGCTCTGGGCTGGATCACTTCTGGAGGGCTCTTCCCACCTACATGGCCCTTACTGGTTTGGGGAACATCTTGCCATTCTCAGCTTCAAGTCTTAAAGGAAGAAAGTCTAGGTGAATACTTAGCTTTTTAGGGCAATTGGGCAGGGCTACAGTGACTTACCATTCTATCGGGCAGTCCATTATTACTGTGGCTGGCACAGGGAAGCATTCAGCTTTAAATCATTCCTGTCGTAAAGCGTTAGTTACAGGTTTAACTCTTTGTGGGTTTTACAACCTTATGTCTTGGTTTTTCACGCGTTGATACTTCTGGTCCTTAAAGCCTTGGAGAACAGCCCCTCAGACTCTGATCTTACCAGGCACCTAGGGAACAGCATGGCAGGCTTGGCGAGAAATCTGTTCCTCTGTGAAACGAGAGAACATTGAACATTTTTATTAATAATCGTTCTCTCTTTGAAAACGAGTTTCAAGTCCAAGTGATCTGTTGGAATGTGTTAGTGCAGATAATTTTAATAGAAATCATTAAAAAAAATTATTTCTACCTTATTTTGCTTTTGATGTACAGATATTTTGGTTAGACTATCTTCTTATATCACTAAAACTTTCCTATTTTATATAATATTCTATACCAGACTCATATTTGTGGGTGTTATATACATACTCCTCTGTGCTATGTTGCAATGGCTGGATGTTACCTAAATGGAATTAACCAGTGTTTATGAATTTAAGGTGATTTTAATACTACTTTCGCTCTATATTTGAAGAGGTGGTATGACTAAGAGTAATGAGGCTCACCGGATTATAGGAATCTGGTGGATAACTGATCATAGAGCTCTTCAGGGGGCTCTGCATATGACGCTTAGTATAGAATCTGTCTTACAGACAGTGCAAGCCTCTTTCAATTAGTTTTCTTGCTTTTGCTGGTAGATGTGCTTGCTTGTTTAATTGGCTCAGACAGCATGCATATAGTCACTTGGGGAATTTTAATGTCAAAAGGGTGTTTGTGGTTGATGCCGGTGTATGGCTGGGATTGCTGTTAGCGTTGTTTTCTGAGATCCCAGAATACCATGGTTTTGGTGGCCCTGCACTGCAAACGGGCTTCATCGACCAGGGAGAAAAACCTCCGTCTCTCTGCAACTCCCTTCTGTTTGCTCAGCAAATGCTTTGACTGACCTGGGTTTAAAAGTTTCCCTTTTTTAAAGTAATAAAAGTCTAATACAGCTTCTGCCCTAACTGTCAAAAATCGGCAGTGCTAGGGGGTTCCGTTGAATGACATTTGACTGGCAATTTATTCCTTTCTGTTTGTGAATTATTTCCAGAACTAGCTTTTTTTTTCTGTAGTTGCAGCTATAAATAAATATTCCATTTACACACATAAGACATGTCAAGAAACCCCAGACTTAGTCTTGACATGCAGTCATTCTGCTTTTCTTCCCGTATGCTGTTACTAGTTACTAATGACTGAAAGCTCTAAATCACGCTTGTACGCCTCCGATTCTCAGGATTTTCAGCAGCTGAAATTTTGCTCCCCTTAAAATTAAATTTTAAAAGTTCAATTGAAATGAGCAGAAGGGCAGTTGAGGACTGGCTGCGACTTTGGGCTGTTGCCCACTCCGTGCCTGGTGTGATTTAAAAATATGCATGTGTAGACACGCGCACCCTGAAACATTTGGCAACTCTGCGCCGTTGATTGACTTACGTTGTCTTTACATATGTTTAAGTATCCTTTTTTCCCCTAATTTTAAGCAAGTATGAAATATTAAGGGATTTAAAAATTTTATTACTAGTATGGCTTGTGTGTAAGTCAGACCATCAGGTTTATGTGCCTGTGTCTGCCAGCAGCTGTGTTTCAAGTTTCTCTATTTGAACTTAGGAAGACTAGTGAAAGCTCCTTGCATTAAGGCTTAGTAAAAGTCCTTCTAAACTCTGAACGTTCCTGAGAAGTTTTGAGTTCGTGGGAGATGTCGTGATCAATGACCTTTGTCATTTCATTTCATGGGCTTTATTTTTTTAATTCAAATGTTCTCTTGTCTTATAGTAATTTTCCCTAATACCAATCTATTAAATTTCTTTGAGGCCAGGTAGGAAATTAAAAGAATCTCCAGTAAATGTTGGATCAACCTTTTTTGGGTCAAAGAATCATCTCGGCCTATGGCTGTAAACTAAAACTTGAGAGATCTGTGGATTCTCTAAGGGATCCACTGTAGATAACCTTCCCTTCTCTCCTCTCTGTTAAAAGAGCTATTTTTGGTTGTTTCAAATTAGACCCAGAGGTGGTCTCCCGTTTAGGAAACTTTCAGGGATGTGCGGGTCAGAAAAGGTTAAAAAACGCACCTCCCCCTTCGCTTAGCACCTTTTTTCAACCAGTTTGTGGGACAGAAACTGATGGTTTCAAGATGTTCTTTGGATTAGCTGTAAAATAAAGTCTCTGATCACTGGAATTCATTAAGGATTCTGCATGAAAATGGAGGTGTTCTCCCTCTGGTGCCATCTACCCTCCCTCTTCCCAAGTTGCCTTCCTGCAGTCTCCTTGCTCTTACGATTAAACGAGGTGTACTCCGTAACAGCGTGTCCTACAGCCTGCGTGCGGCAGGAGCCTTCCGTCGTGTACATCTCGGGATTTCGGAGCGCAGTCGTGGTCATCCTCTCACATCCCCCCTGTGCACTGGAAAACCTCACTGGTGAAGATTTTAGGGGGGTTCTGGGTCCTCAGGTGTCAGGCTCTGTAGACGTGATACTGCACAGCTCTGCGGGCTGAGATAGCGTGCCTTTATGTATTCCTTTATACGTGTCCCCTTTTAAACTCTGGATAAAATCTTTTAGCTCTTCTTTGGCTGAAAGAGACTGTTATCTTTTTTTTTCTTTCTTTCTTTTTTTCCTTTTTAGTGAGTGAGAGATTCTCTGTCTGCTCCGCTTAAGAAGCGCATATTTCATTTATTTATCCTCTTTATCTTTCTCCTAGTCCCATCCTAGGGAGCTCCTGATTCATTCCAGCAAAGTGGAAATCCCTCCTTCTCCTTTTCCCTCCTTTGCATTGCCTTGTGAGCGTATTGTGCCTCTTTCATCTTTATCATGTAACTGTATTCTGCCTGTTACTTTTTAAGTAACCAGTAGCCTTAGGGAGCTGCTAAGAATTTGTGTGGGCAGAGGAAAGCTACCGAGAATGCTGTTCTGTTGGAAAGATTTTTTGCTTATAAAAGCCAAAGGTGAATTAAAGATGACACAACAATTTATTGTGCTAGCCATTTTATAACAGATGCTTCCAAAAAGGCTCAATGTGAGATTATTAAACTTTATAGAAAGCTATCTTTAAAATATTCTGCGGCTTCTCATGTAGGTTGGAAATATAAGGAGGCTGTATGATTCTGCAGGATATCATGGAATGGTTTGGGTGGGAAGGGACCGTAAAGCCCCCCCAGTGCCCCCCCTGCCCTGGGCAGGGACACCTCCCACCAGCCCAGGCTGCTCCAAGCCCCGTCCAACCTGGCCTTGAACCCCTCCAGGGATGGGGCAGCCACAGCTTCTCTGGGCAACCTGGGACAGGGGCTCACCCCCCTCACAGCCAAGGATTTCTGCCTCACATCCCATCTCCATCTCCCCTCTGCCAGTGTAAAACCGTCCCTCTCATGCCATGGCTCCCCTCCCTGCTCCAGAGTCCCTCCCCAGCGATGGGAGTGCAATGTTAGGGAGGTCAGTAATCTGTGGGGCATCATAGAGTGTCAAACACCACCTGGAGCCTCATCGTCTCCTGGATCATCAGGAGAGCTGGTGAGATCTTCCACTGGGAAGCTTTGTTTCACCATCTTCCTTGCTGAAAAATAACTTACAGGTATGGAGAAAAAGGGAAGTCCTGCTGGAGTATGTGGATTAGGAGAGCGGTAGCAGGGAAGCGTGGTGAGACGGTAGCTGCCGAGCCTACCGAGGAGGGGGGAGGCACGCTCTCTTGGAAAGCCAATTACAAAGAAATGTGAGAGTTAATGTGGGGAAGGAAAGGCAAAGAGCAGCAGCAGCGTGAGGAAACTTGACTTGCGGAAATCTTGTGTATAGAGAAGGATGAAAGAGCGATCCTGGTTACTGCAAGTGCGGTAGCTCAGCAATTCATCATGTAACTGCAGGGTGTAAATTTGATTTGAAACCTAAAACCTTCCTGGCTAAGGCAGGGAGATAACGCTTGTGTTGAGGAATGAGCTTGTGCGTTGTGGTCGCGCTGGCACTGCCCGTTTAACTGGGATGAGCGGAGGGTGCGGTTGTTCGCGGTGCTGCTTGAGACACCTCGGTTCAAGAGGGAAAGTTATAAAGAGGAAAATTACGCCATACACAAGGACATTGGCACCGCACGTGTAACAGACCTGTTTTCCATCTGTCATCAGCGCATTCAAGCAGTCATTACGCCTGTGCTTTGCTGCAGCTGCTGTGGAATTTGCTGTCCTAAGGCAAGTAATTTCAGAGCTTCCTTAACTGACCTCCAACCCTTGCTGCCATTAAATCCTGTAAATCTCTCTGGTATGAATCCAGCACAGGTAGATAATTTTGGAGATAGTAATAGTGACTGAATTACAGTGGGTCGGTGGGTTTTTTTAATTTTATTTTTGGAAAAAAAAAATCAAGGAGGATGATGTTGGGGATATGGATAAAAGAATAATCTGATGGATTCAAATGCTCGATTCGGAAGCTAATGTACTGAACTAAAGTCTTCAGGCTTTATAACCGAGATGAAAAGATTCTGATATGTTTAGGTTAGCTAAATTGGTTACCAATCAGACCCAAAAAACAAAAGTACAAAATGTTTATGTGGTCCCTATTAGACTCATGCTCTTGGGCTTTTTTTGATGAGGATGCGAAGGGCCTGTGACTGGGCACAGTGCTGGGATGTGGGAAATACCCGCACGTGTTCCTCTGCTCCTTACGTGACTTCAGCTAACTTTTGTCTCTGTTCCTTGTCTGCAAAGTGGGGATAAAGGCTCTTCTCCACACCCCTGCTTCATTATGCCTGGATTTGGGGGGCAAAACCTGTTTGGCTTTAATGACCATCAGGAACGTCCTCCCTTTGGGTTTCAATCTTACAGAAGGCATTTAGGTCCTACTTTAGTCACTTAACACTTATGATGTGTTAATCCTAACCTTTATAGAAAGTTGTGTGCTCAGACCAAAGGGTCTGTGTGTGTTGAAAGTACCTCTCTAACATTTCCCCCATCTTCCTTTTCAACAGCTGAGGGCAGGGTCTTTTTACTTGGCCGCAAACTGCCCTAGGTGTTTTTGAGGCATGTTATTAGTCTTTCTTCGCAGAAGAAGCTTCCATTAACAGCCAGACTGCTGCTGACCGTTCAGAACATCTCTTCTGTTGATCTGACCTGTCTGACCGTGTCTCGTTGCCTTGTTCCAGACGAGCTGTGTACCGCCTCCTGCCCGCGCACTGCCTCTGGCTCCGGGCAGCCAGTGGTGGCGGAATCAAGCCGTGGTACCCATTCAGCATCCCGTGCTTCTCTGGGATAGAGGGGTCCAGAGCTGGCACACCGAGGCAGAATCATTGCTCTTCACTTCTATACCTCGTTTACAGGTATCGATTGATTATTCTTATTTTTTATACCTTTTTTTTTCCCTTGTGATGAACTTCAAGGAAACCTGTGGCCCCTGCCCGCTTAAGCTTTAATAGAAACCCAAAAGAAGTCTTTGTTGGGTGTCAGCTTTAGGCTCTGTGGGCGCTATTTCCATGACATCTACATCATGGGCTATATATGACAACAAGGAGCACGGGATACATGGACTTTATTCAATTATTTTTTTCCTGTCCAAAAGCTGGAGGTAAACATCTATCAAGGAAGGAAGAATTTACGTGAGGCCTTAGGCTAGAAATGCTCAGGTTTCCCTGTCAGTTGCAAAGTGAAGCAAAAGGATCCATCTGACAAAACCAAACCTTCTGCAGAAAAGAAACTATAGATGAGTGTTGTGCAGGAAAATCCCTTTGTAGAAAAAAAATTTCCATTTTTGTTTTATTCTCGTGACTTGCTTTCCTTTTTAACCAAGAAGCACCCCTACACAATACCTCTGCGTGTGCTCTCATTCACACAGTAGTAATCCTCCTGTCCCGTTTAGTTTCTCCAAAGTGCAAGTCATAACATCATTTTTGTGCCACTGACTTTTATGAGACCTTATTATTTATTAGTCATTTCTAGTTAGATTACACAACATACGTGCACTAGCGCGAGGTGTATATAGCCTTGTCTTCCACCAATACCCTCCAGAACTGCTTCAGCAGCTCTTTAAACCCCTGATACTCCTCAGGATTAACTAGTAATAAGACCTCTGGACATGGCTAATAAAAACAGCACTGAAAAAGATTTGCCCATCATTAAGCATAAAACCAAACACAGAACCAGGGGGTTTGAACGCTTGAGTAATTCTAATTTTTTTTCCACAATTGCACTGTGTAATTTTCTTCTATCTTTGCTCTCCTGTAAAGGACACAATTTGTGTGTGTCAGAGGTGGGACGAAGCTATATTAGAAGGCACCTGGCCTGCTGAAGGCTTTAACGTTTCACTGTATAAACAACCTTGACCTGAGTTTCTGACCACCGAAAAGAATCCATTCCAGGGTGTGTAATTAGCTGGGCACACTTGTCTTCCCAGCCAGCTTTGTGTCACTGTGCAAGTGACTCATGCTGGTAAAAATTCAACTTCTGGGACACCAAAGTGTCCTTTCCATACGAGGAAAGGGAGGTGGTGGCTGAAGTTCTTCTCACTTTCAGTAAAAGCCTCCTCAGGGTCAGGTTTTAAAGTTGCTACTTGGCTGCGTTTTGAAAACCACCTGTATTTCTAAGGAATTTTACAATATCTTTACCAGCCTGGCCAAAAATATCAAAGCCAAATTTTCAGACTGGTCAACAGGCTGTAAGTCAGTAAACACACTTCAAAAAATACTATCCACGGAGAATAAAAATTATAATAATTTCTATTGCTAATAAATCCCTGTGGTTCTATTGCTAAAGCTGCCAGAAATGCATTAAGGAACAGATTTTTGAGTGTTTTAATCGTATGACTAATCCTGGCTGAATCCAAACAGGGAAAACTAGCACGAACATGCATTTCTTGGTGCAAATAAAGGCTGAGCAATTTGTCTCACGTGAAAAGCGGCTTTGCTAGTTTTTGTACTCCTCCCTCTGATGAGCTGGTTGTCACCAGCCATAATGCAGTTGCGTGAGTTTCGCCTGAAGACCCACTCAGGTGTCATGGTAAGGATCTCTCTCTGCACTTATTTTTATTTTTTCTTCTTTTTATCTCTTCTGGATTATTATAACTGAAGGTCAAATAATTCCGCGTGGCTAATATGGAAGCATTGAGAGTGTCCCGATGGTGAGATAAGGCGGATGCGGGTGACTGTTAGCCTTGTAAAGTAACTACATGTGAAATGCAGTCTCCTCTGAAGCTCTTAAGTGCACAGCAATTACATAAAATTTGCTCAACTCTTTCTCGTATCCGTTGAAATCTAAGCGAGGAAGAATGTGGCATTAGACATTAAGATTGATAGAATCCTTGATAGGCCGTAGCAGCTCAATAGCTCTGTGTTTCCTCGCTGGATTCCTTCAGTATTCCCATTGTTAGTGTAAAGTTGATAAATGCAAGGAGATAGTGCAAATGGAAGGCTGGGCTACGTTGTTTATGCAGAGGAAAGATAGTGTTTTACCTGTTTGCTAGCTAGTCAAGATTCATATTTTTCAATTCTGAATATAAACTAAAGTGACGCAACATTAGTTCTCTGGCGTTTCTTTGGTGTGTTGTTACGCCTTTTAAAAACCCAAATGTGATACTTGTTAGGAGGGGCCATCCAAAGGCTACTGATCTCCAAAAGTGGTGTAACCCTAGCATTGGGCGCTGATATGCGTGCAACAATGGTGTTATTCATGCTGGTCTTCAAAGATTGAAAATGAGTGATTAAATAGGCTGCCCTTCTGGGTTTGAGAAAATCAGGACCGTGCTCTTTTCCACATTTATATAGGAAAAAGTACTGGGGGGGAAATAGCTTTTTTTTTTTTTTTTCAATCACGGACAGAGAAGGAAGGTCCACTGCCTGTGGTTAAATGATTCCATCAGTGCTGGGAATACTGAAAATCAGATACAGGAACTCTATGTAATGTATCTAATAACATGCGGAACCAAAATACTGTTATTGCCGAACTGATCTAAGCTGTGTGTTGGTGTTAATCCTTTGTGCTTCTAAACAGCTTTTTAAATTTTTATTATTTTTATTTTTTTACCTTTCCATTTGAGATTTTACTCTCTGAGGTGTCAAAGCTAAACCTGATGATTTTGGTCTGGGTGAAGCCTGAATGCCAGGACACCGTGTTTGACTTCCCTCACACGGTGGGTTTGGAGTTCAGGATGAGTCCTGAATGTATGAAATGACCCATCTCTGGCTTCCAAAATTCAGCAAATGACAACAACATCATCAAAACAAGCTATCCTTCCTCCAAAAAAGTACTTTATCGTTTGCTACAGAAAGAGAGGGATGGCCAAAGTCAGCTTGCACAGCCTTAGGGTAGGTTTTGGAGCATTGCAGAGGTGATGCCATAGGAAAACTCTCGCTGAAAACGCTTAGAGGCTTAGGTTTGCAGTTTAGCCTTCGCATCTGTCTTTCTGGGGCTATAATCTCCCTCTCCCGTTCCATGTGGCTTTGAGCCATCGCAAACGGCATTCAGCGTGTTCTGTTTGGTTTGGTCCTGCCTGATGTTTGCTCGTATCGCCTTCGGACGCCGCTCTTCATGCATAGTTTTCCCGTGCTCTTCATAGAGTACGTACCTGCCCAGGCCTATGCGCACACACCTGATGGGTTTAGCTTTGCCGTCTTTGATTTTTGCTTTTATTCACGTGTAACTAATCTGCTAAGGCTACAACTTCATGTATATGAAAGAGGAAAAATTCCCTTACTGATCTTCTCTTACTGAAAATATGGGTTTTCTAAGCATCACCCTCCAAAATACCTCTCAGGGTATGAATGATTACCTGTTTTACAGAGTAATGTAGGACGTATGTGCCACAGGCGGTGCAAAGTTTGGAACAAAAAGTGGGAGTTCGTCTCTTGTGTTGTGCCATTTTTTCCCTCCTATTTAAAAATAAGCTCTTTTTAAAATTATTTTTTTAAAGAAAATTATTGTGGATTGCTGTATTCATCAGCATTTAAAATCTGAAAAGGGGAAGGGCTTTGGGCTTCAGCCAACAACTGCTGTAGCCAACAGCATAGTCCACCCAAGAGAAGTCTGCTGACTTGGGAAGGCAAAAGCAGGATGCAGATGGACTCAGAAATGTCAGAAAAACCTATTTACAGAGATGCAGAAGAGCAGAGGCTCTGTGGGTGGATATGGCACGCAATGAGTTAAGTGTTACCAGTGGTAAAACGAGCACTGCAGAAAAAGAAAGAGCGAGAGCAATGTAGGCTTGAGTTTTCAGGAGGGTATTGAATGAAGAACACTATGAACTAAGAATTACACCCTGAAGATTTTGAATAGACCAGATCCAATGTCTTCATAGCAACACACTAACTTTTGGAAAAAACTAAGTGGAGAGAAAAATCTGCGCTTAGAGGAACAAAGTTTGGGAGCAAAAAGCCTGAGACAACAGAAACACTGTCAAAACGCAGCTGGAGAGCACAGGACTGTCACAAGGCTCCCCAAACCAGAGCCAACACGACTGGAAACTGCGGCTTTTGTATGAGTTGGGCACGGAGGAGAAAAGCTCTGGTGATCTGGGACAGAGGGGTAAAACACCGTCCCTGAATGGAGCTGAGATCCTGAATTAATGCTCTGGTTTAAGTGCAGGGTGAAGCGTTGATGTCGTCTTGCTGCTGAGAAAACGCGGTGAACACTCCTTTTCACGCCACTACTTTGAAATAAATTAATAAAATCTATATATACGGCCCATGGGACAGCTGTTGGTGTGCAACCTAGGGGCCAGGCACGGCGGCCGGGGGTGGGAGCTCGCTGCTGGTGGTGGTGGAAACCAGAGGTTTTGCATAGAGACTGGAGTCCGAAACAAGGTGAAGGAGGGAAAGGAATCTGATGATGAGATGAGGTGAATTAATCTTCCTTGGGGACAACAATTTCCTTCCATATGCAGGTTTGGGGGTGAAATATCTGGAGGATGGGAAGGGCATGAACATCTTCCCCATACAATACCTTGCACAGGATGTTCAAGTTTTGTTAAGACCAGGTTTGCGCAGGATCTAGCTTTACAGAAAAGCGCTTTGGTCATCGCCTAATTCATGACATAAAGGGAAGAAAAAACCTTTTTGACAGTTCATTGGCAATAATATTTATGAGCAGATTTCTGGAGCCTAAGGCTTTTCATCACGCATCAAAATCTTCAGCTATAAATCAGTTCAGACCCCAGCAGACTGATGTGAAGGTTTTTGATTTGCATATACAAAGGCATGCAGTTGGCCTGTAAGTGTGAGGTCAACGTGGTGACATGTTTGGTTACAGGACAGGCTGTCCCCCTCCTGTGGGATTTATACTTTGCTCTTGTTGAAGTCTGGGAAAATGTCCATCAACTTGCAGTCTGGGAGAATGGGATTAATTGTGAAATCTTGAAAGTGTACTTTAATAAATTTCTTCATTAATACAATATCATCCTTGTCATTAATCACATTGCATTAGCAAAATACGCTCTTGACTTTGAAAGAATTGTTGTTTTACATTCTCCTCACCCCCCAGATTCTGCTATTAATCTTAAAGACGGTTATCCCTGTTGAGATTAACAAGATAAAGTGTTCATTAATGAATTGTAAGAACAAGTTAGAGCTCTCAAACGCTATTTGGAGTGTCCCACGCCTCTGGAAAGGGGCTGGGACAGCTGATCGTTATGGAGTTTGGTGTTGTCTGAGCATTAAGAGAGGGAGCAGATGTTCTCGTGGTGGGCAGAGATGTGCTGTTTGCAGAGGATGTTCCAGTGGTGTCCTGGTGTCCACACCGCGGCAATCGCCTTGCCTGGTAGCTGCAACCAATACTAGGGACCTCAAGAAATCTCAGCTAGAATAGGTACAAAGGTAATCCTGCTTCCTGTGCTCCTCAGTGGTCCTTGGCTAACCTGGACTGCAAGTCTTCCACTGAGGGTCTTCCTGTGCTTCACCACCCATACTGGTAGGTTTTGTTCCTGTCTAGCTTAAGCGGTTTTTGCTGTAGCAGATGTGTTCACTTCTGTCATGAACAGGCTGAGTAGGTTGTCCCTTGGCAATCTGTAATGAACGTGCCCTTTCATTCTGTCGGAAAACGTCTACAGGTTGAATAGCTCCTGCTCATTAGACCTTCCTCTGTAAGTCATGGGGTTTAGAGCTTCATTCTTTCTCGTTGTTCTCACTTGGACACTTTTTCTTCTCCGCTGGTTAAGCCTCCCACTCTCTTCCTGCCCAGCCCTAAAGTGATGACGTGGGAGTTTGTGAGTGCCTTCAGAGCAAGAGGCTCTGGGGAGCAGAATGGGGCAGGCAGAGGAGAGAAAGCAGTGGGAGATGGGGGCAGGCAGGAGGAAGAGTGTCTGTGAGGCTGGAGGCCATGGGGAAAGCAGCAGAGAACCCGCGTCTCCTTTGCCCTGCAGCAAGACGTGCCTTTCTGGAGAACAACCCCACTTCAGCAGGTTTCCTTCAAGGAAGCACAATGGCTGGTTTAGCAATGATATCTGGCTCATCTAGAGAGGGATGAGGGCATCTTCTGGGGGGCCCACATGTGCTATGGGCAGACCAGCGGGGCCCCACGGAGACCACGCTGGGTTCTGCAGTGCCTCACGTTTGTGAGAGCCAGGAGTCTGGAGATAACCCTCTTTTCAAAATGCTGGTGTAGTTTCTCTTACCTCGTTACCTTTGCGTTTGCTGGAGATGGGGCTTTGGTAGTTCTTGCGGACCTCCCGTGTGTGCCGCCACCGCCGTTGTGTGTTGATTCTCTAACAGCATGAGGCTTTGCAGCACTTCTAGTATTTTATCTTCAGCTCAGGTCTTATCTGTCTTTTGTTGGCGGCGAGGGACTCTGTTAGAAGTTGACCTCCTGATGTGGAAGCGTTAACTGTGAGTGTTGCGTTGTAGGTTGCTGCCTGGGGTGCGATGCTCACCAGCCCCATTTGTCGTAGCTGTAGGGTCCTCAGCACCTTCTGACCTTCCAGGACGCACAACTGAGTTCTCCATGTCTTGTATGAGCTGCAGACCCCAACCAGAGCCTTTCTCCCTCTCTAGCTGTGGGTCCAGATAATCCTCTAATGAGTCTGTTCCAGCTGCCAGCTGGACTGGATCCCAGTCTAAAACTATTTTAAGCACACTCGTAAACTTAAGCATGAGAGTAGCCCAACTGAATTCAGTTCATTTTGGGAGGCTGGGCCACGGTGGAGGAGCTGGAGAGCTTTGTGTCCGTGAATGAGGTATTCCCGTCCTTCTTCGGGCGGGAATTTTGATTAACGTGCTTGGCTTTCCCAGCAGCACGAGTTAATGCTTAACCGTAGCTGCTGCTGTTTGTCCGAGCATTAATTATTCTTGAACAGGGAGTTTTCTAGCCGTTACGTTTTTGTGCGAACATAAGAAATCTCAGCGGTGAAAATTTCTGTGATGAAACCAAGATGAACGCAACCAGTTGTCATTACGCTATTTTAAGAAACGAGTCATTCAATGAGCTTGAAGAATATGCAGAAAAACCCAAACCAAAAGAAAAACCCAGAAAAAAGTGCAAAAGGGATTAAACTCCTGCTGGTTTCCCTTCCACTGAAGCACTATATCATATTCAATATTTGATATTCGTAACAAAGATTTGAAGAAAGAAATATATCTGAACTTCCAATATTCCAGGAAGAAACACACAAGCATATTTAATATTTTAAAAGATATTTGTGTATTCCAATAAATCAGAAGTATTTGGAAAGCAGCATTTAGCAGCCTTGTTGCAAACGTTTTGCACAGGGATGGGGAAAGGGCTGGATTTCACTTGCGATTCCCAAGTTTTGCAGTTTGGGGAGCGTTTGTGTGTTGCCCAGCTACTATCCTTGTGGGGTTTGTGGTAAATCTCATCTTACATTCTTTTCTGCTGGCTGTGCATCCCTGTCTCTCCCAGGTGAGGGCATTTATCTTTATGCTGATGCCATTTTACAGCTCCTCTGATTTCTGCGGAGAAGCAGACTGCGTGGCTCCCCGGCTGTTAGCATAAACTGGTTACTGAGAAGTAAACAGATAGGAGAAGTTGTGTTTATTTTTCAGGATCATTGTAAATCCTTCAAAATATTGCCTGTTCACTCAATTAGATAAGAAGATTCCCAGGTGCTGTTCTAATCCCATGACCTAAGTTTAAGATTCCCTAGAAATTGCTGTTATTTATTTAGTATAAAAAAGTGAAGTTATTTAATGACTGACGGGTGGCATCTTCTAGTGTTTTTGGATAGTTTTACACGATTTTGGATAGCTTCTGTCTTTATAGTTAGAAGTTAATGTATCGATCATGCGTGTAATGCTTTTCTCCTGTTGAGTTGAAAAAATAAACTACTCCAGACCTCTTCCTGCCCTCCTTCGTGGACTCGCGTGTGTGCCAAAAGCCAGAGCGTGTCAGCGCCTTCAGGAACTGACCCCGGGTCTTTCATTCTGTGTGAAAAGCCCTGAATCCAAGTGTTTGATTAGGAACTAGGTTCTGCAGCGCGTATGCAGAAATGCTTTCAGACTTGGGCTTTCAACAAGGAGAAGGTTGAACTCTACCTCTTTTACTTCTACGCATAAATCAGTACCTGAACTTTCCCCCCCAGCTCGGTTTGATGTTGGCTCCAGAAGTGGCGGGAGCTTGCAGAGAAGAGCCGTGGCGCTCAGTGGGTATCCCCGGAATTCAACTCATTATTGACAATAAGACACAGGTAGGGCGTGCTGCTCGTGTGTCCCTGAGGGCTGAGAAGGAGGTGAGCAAGGGGCCTGGGCTATAACCGAGGTGAGGTTCATTGCAGGTAACTGGGCTCCTCCCCAGCCTTGACTACATCACTTCCAGCAACTGTTCCCTCTCCGGGGACGCGTTCTCCTGCTGTGTGAGCGATTTGGAGACGGAGGGGAGGGGAAGGGCACAGAGCGAGCCCTGTGGGTTGGGCACAGTTGGAGGAAGCAGGACTGAGGTGCTCTGTTGAAAGGACGAGTTGGCACGAGAACAAATGGGACCTACTGGAGTCATGCACAGGCAAAGACGTGCTGCCTCAGTCCTTTAGAAGAGGCACAAGAAATAACCTCAGGGGTTTCTTCTCGATGACTTCCTCTGCGTAAGAGCAGGCCTGGGTTGAAAAGCCTGTTGCTGACCGTCCTCGCTGGTGGGAGCAATCTAAGCTGAGGTGGTAGAGAATGTGATGCAGCCACGGACACCCTGGGTGGTGGGGAGCGTTTCTGGTGGTGGCCAGGTCAGTGAGAGTCAGGAACAGCCATCCAGTTGGCGGAGCTGCACGTTCAACATGGAAGCTGATCCCTTTGTGGCACAGATTTCCTGACGGAACTGTTTGCAGTGGCTGAGGATGAGGTTTGCTGGTGAAGGAGGTTCTCTCCAGTACCCGACTTCTGCTTCGTTTTTTCCCAGAGCTCTGCTCAAGAGAAAAAACATGAGAATGTTGTGTCGAGCCAAAATCTAGGATTACTGTAGGGCTGGGTATGGTCACAAAACCGTCATGTGAAAGGACGTGATGCTATGTGTGTAGGTCTCCTGTGCTGTAAGGCGGCGTACGTCCTTCTCTGGTCACCTTCTCTGTATTGACGCGCCGGCCACTACCTTTGCTACTCTTCTTTTTCACCTGCTTGAACAGCGTCGCGGCGTGCAACGAACTGCAGTGCTAGGGGTGAAACAAGTAAACCAGCAGTCCAGTGCGGACTGCGGTAATGCCACCCAGGGGGTTGCAGGAGTGGAGCCAGCGCTCCCCTGAAGCCACTGGACGAGCTATTTCATGAATACCTAAAGTTGTATGACTTTATAAATAGACATTTAACACAAAGGTCCTAGAGGTGGCCAGCTCATCAATAACTGCAGCAGTCGCTTCCTACCTTGCACCAAAACTCTTCTTTTTGGCCATCATCTTCTTGATTTTCATGAGACAGGTGCCCACTTAGGAAATAGCTTATCTTCAAAGGATTTTACTTAATCACGTGAGAAGGTTAATGAGAAGAAATAATCCGTTACTAGCAATGAAGTCATTTTCAAACTCTTGTCAACTCATTTCAGCCTTCTGTTTAGGAAGGAGGTGGCTGGCTCTGTGAGGCAGTTATGGCCAGTGGGACGGTGGTGCAGGTAACCCATGGGATCACAGCTGTGGCTCAGCATTGCCCAGGAAACAATTTGGAAAAACAATTGGAGTCCTGGGAAAAAAGTGGGGATTCCCAAAGAGAAGAGAGAGGGCTGAATTTGTATCAATGTGCACGGTATTGTAAATAACCAGAAACTCTCTACTCAGCCCAAAAAGCTGCCAGCGGAGCAGGAGAAAAATACAGCTGGGGTTTTGTAGCTCTGCCGAAAGTCTCTCTTCTCAGTGACTCGTAGCTTGTTCACTCCAGCTCTCACCGCAAAAGAACTGGATCAAATCTGGCCTGGCCATCTTTGCATTGAATTTCTCAAAAGTTTCTCTCAGCCTCCCTCATAAAGATTCTTTTTAGCCAGCTTGGGAGCCGCTTAAAAGAAAATTAAGGAAACAAAGATGCGATCTTGGAGTGACATGTCATAATGAGACCTTTCAGGCTCTCAAACTTTCTCATTAACTTGCACCAAATGCAGACTTCAAAAATTACAAAAGGATTTTCTCTCATAGCCCATAAATAGTCTGTGCTTAGAGTATAGCACATTGTCTCCATCTTTTTGGCTTTTTCCCAGAGCAGCTTCTTTTGGCACGCTGCAGTTGATGGGAATGATATTGTAGGAAGAACAAAGTGCAATTTTTGCAAAGGAAATAATAAATCTGCTGTGGGCTTTCAAAGCAAGCTAACATAATCAGCAAGTGATTTCTTTTTTATTTTTTTTTTTTAAGAAAGCAGGAAGAACACAGATGTTATTGGGGACCATTAACATCTTAACTATAAAGACATGCAAAGTATTTCCCAGTGGCTTTCCCCCCTTCTTTTGTTTATTTTCTCATTTTGTTAAACTCAAAGCCTTTTTTTCATCCCGTATATTAAACATGGCAACGTCATCTCTCAGTTCTGCCAAACTGCCAGTATGGTAGTCTGAACAACTACGGCTGAATATTTAATTTATTTTTTTAAAATCTGCTTGCCATTCCACCAGTTCGTATTTTATCTCCTTAACGTACAAACCCAAAGACGACCTCTAGCTGAAAAGCAACTCCACCTGTAAAACAAGGGCAATAGGGTTAAGTTGCTGACATTAGATATCCAGTAAGTTTGACCTAAACATGAGGCAGAACCTAAGATGGTCTTGATGATTAAAAAAACTAATTAATCCATCGATGGAATTTAGCTATAGGTAAAAAAAGAAGTTTGTAATTATTATTTTTTTTTTTTAAAGCCTAATCAAACAAGGCTGGAGTTGGTGGGAGACTTGCATTAATTCAGCTTCAGTGGGCATTGGCTCAGGTGGTTAATAACGGGAGGTGTCGAGCTTCGACCCAAACAAGGGCTCTTTGCTTTGGGGCCCTGCGCAGATCAAATGGTCCTAATGAAGGCTGGAACCGTCTCCAAACTACAAGGTCGTGCGTGTGATGCTGGCAAAAGGGGCAGGTTTCAGGAGATTTCTCCCATTCCCACAACCTTGCAAAATCCAAATGCAAAAAATTGCACAATAATAATTTTTTGGGGGGGGGGAATCTAAGACAAAGAGTGTGTACACATCCTCCTTCAACACCTTTCTGACCCGGGATCAGATTTAATGGTATTCCGTAGTAACACAGACAAATGGTCAAAGGAAGAGGCTGGAGTTGAACTTACATGGTATTTTACGGACGGAACTGCTTTTTTTGCCCATTTTACCTATGCAGTCTGACACCATGTCCATGGGAAAGAGGCAATTGTATTTCCATGTGATTTTTTGCTATTTCTTCCATGTTATGTTTACACCAACCTGTGCCTTCTGCTCCTTATCTCCACACCTGCTTTAGAGACATTTTCCCTGAGGGAAGAATATAAAACTTGTCGGTTTAGCCCCCTTTGGTATTTTCTTTTAAATCCATCTCTTTTTTTTTCTTTTTTCTTTTTTAATATTTATTTATTTCCTTTTGTCTTGGTTGTGCTCTCTACTCAGTTATGCTGGAGAGCTGAGAACTTAAATACGGGTATTCCCTTGTATTTCATCAAGAACCCAACTGTTATAAATAGCTAGCTATGAATATCAGAAATTAATGGGAATCTTCTTCAGACGATCTTTCTTCCTCCTAAGAATCCCAATGGATCATCTCCAGAAAGTTACGATGTTTTGCATCTGAATGTTTTGGTGCATTTGCAAGTGGGGGGATGTAACACTTACCCGGAGTGATTGTACTTGACGGCCGTGGTTTTGCTTGCTCATCTAGAAGAAACGGTGAAAAAAGCAGCCAAACAAAAAGATCTAATTTGGTAATTTTGTGAAAATGGTAGATTATTTATCACACAACCGAGGTGCGCGGTGTACATCCACGCGCTCACATAAATGGGATCTGCAGTGAGTTACTCTAGCCCGTCCACTCTTTTTTGAGATTCAGGGAAGAAAGAGAAATGCGTGGGCTGGGAGGACAGACTGCTGTTTTAGCAGTGAGGCATATCGAGGCGGCATTAATTCTTGAAACAGAGTTGTGGGGGTTTTACTTACCAAACCCCACCAGAAATGGAACCCTCAAGCAGTCAGAAGGTCTGGCAGCACTACCAGAGGTGGAGTACGCACGGGGACCTGCGTGGGGGCAAAGAGGTAGGGGATGTGGCAGTCATCTGGATGCGTACAGCTCCTTGCAAAAGAACTGGCCTTATTATTATCCAGCTAGTTAAAACAATTTTATTTATTTACATTTATTTAACCCAGTTGAAACAGGGTTTACATCACCCTATGCTATAGGAAATCTTACCTGTTTGCTTCCTGTTTCTCTAGTGTATCCATGAAAAGTCTTTAACTTTCTTTGTGCGGTGCTGTTCCTGTGTTCCCTTGCACTGGAGTTTCCAAGATGCTGATGAAGCGGAGGTGATGAATTTCCTTTCCTTCCCCACTCCCAGCAGACGCTGTTTTTTGCTTTCTATCCTCTCCCAATCTCTTGAGTTGGAGGTAGCCTTTATCTTCACGGAGAAGGTTACCGAAGGAATTAGTTTCCTTGCACCATGCTGGGGAGGTGAAGTGATGCTGCTATATCCCACTACCGACCCCAGGAGTATCAGGAGATACTTATACTTAATTAATTACATTTCGCGCCATGCTTTGACAGACGCTGATCAAAGGCACAACAGGCATATGAACTATCATTATGTTGATGGTAAATTTTAGCGTTGTAATACTGCAACGCTGGGCATAAAGAGGAAAAATAGCAAGAAATCTTCTACGGGGGGGATTAAAGTTGTCAAAAAATGATCAGGGGCTCTCTCGGTAAGTACAGCTGACTACAGGCATGTGCGTTTGCATTTTCGCACAGATCCGAGAGAAAGAGTTAATGGAGTACAGAGCTATCAGGTTCATTTCCAATTTTCCACCAGACTGTAATGAAACGCCGCAATGCCTCAAACCAAACCTCTCATTACTCTCCTTATTAGTTTTCGCTCGAGTAAATAAACTAATGGTGCTACTAGCAGTTAATAATAGGCAATCGGGGTCTCTTTCATGCCTGTCACTTTTCTCCCTGCTCTTTGCAATAAAAATAGTGAGCGGAAAAAAAATTAACCCCCTTTTTATTCCACTGACTCCCTCTTTTTTTTTTTTTTTTTTCTTTTAACTCTCTGTGGTTTTTTTAATCCTTTATTTCATGGTTCCATGGTTTTTATGGCTGCCACTGATCCGGAAGTGCATTTTCAGTGAAGCATCCTTCAGCTGGCAGAAAGGCTCCACGCTATAGTACCTACGGTTGATACCCTCCTCTGGAATTCCCTTCCTGGCACAGAGGTGTCTCCTGCCAGAGCTTGGCAGCGAAGGAAAAACACGCTGTAAGTCGTTTGCTGAAGTGTTGTTCTTGGTGGGTACAACGGGCACGGTTTATAAATTACACGGCGTGTTGTTAAAACATGCCACACACCGTCAATACCCTCCGCTAGGAAATACAGCCTTACGTAGCTGCCTGCGAGTGTTCCGGTGGTGCTACTTGGATAGAGCTTCTGCCTTGTGTTCCTTAGGGATTTGGCCACCTTTTTATTGGTTGTTGTTTTTTTGGGATTCTTTTAAACCGAACTCATGTTGTCTATGGGCTAAAACCTTACAAGAAGATTTTGGGCATGTCGATGCTTCTGCTGTGGCACAGAAACCTGCACTGGCTAATTAATCCAGTTTCTTGTCAGGTAGAGGGAGGCAGGTCCTTGTGACCAGAAGGATTTGCCCTGTCACCTAACCATGGATCATCTTAAATTTTCTACTCCCCTGCCCCACGCACTTATTTCTCCATGTTATGCTATCCCCTTGCCCTTGAAACACTCCTACTTTTTCCCCTCCAACTTTTCCTGTCCAGCTCTCTGTAAACCTTCCCTTGTTCCTTCTTATAATATTTTCTTGTTTATTTGAGGTATTGAGGGGTTTTTATTACACCAGATAGGTGTTGTGTTTGGTTCTATTAAGCCATGCTCTCTCTTAAAGGGATATCCCAAAAGAATCATATTTCAGAGGTATTGGAAATGAAGGGATGCTGAACTGGTATGAAGTCCTTTTCTTCTTGATATTGTTTTGGTGGTTGGGGTATTTGGATGCAACTAGAACAAAGAATTCATCGGATTTTTTTCTCTCTTTGAGTGATATTTAAGCCAGGAAAGTCTGAAGTCAAGTGGAGGATACAAAAATACCCAGTATGTCCTGTTCTTTGTAAAATGCTGTGATTTAATAGCGTGTTCCCAACTTTACTACTGGGAAAATAATTTCCAAATGCCAGAGACCAGTAACACCATAGATATTTACCTTAATTTCTTTTGTAAGGCTGGAAAATTCAGTCTTGCTGATATCATAGAAAGGCGCCCATTTAGACTGCTCATTCAGTCTCCTGGCTCCGAGTATCTGTTGAACATTATTAAATGTTGTTAATTATGTCACTAATTCCATAAGAAGCCAAAGACTGTTTGGGCATGCAGGAACCTAAGCCTTACAGTTGTAATATGACTATAATATGTCATATTGGAATATGTCTCCAAGCTATTGTCCTTGAACCTTCTACCAAATAAGACAATTTAGTAGGATTTTGGGAGCAATTGAATTTGAAGCTTCAAAGCTCTGTACTTTCAATTGTGTTTCAATTGATGTAAAGTTTAATGTCCTTGTCGCTGATTTTGAACAACTTCTTGCTGAGACTGACGTTTTTTGAGTGGTGCTTTCTGGCGCTGGCGCACAAGCGCCGCGGTTCCCTGAGGTCTGTAGGAAGCAGAAGATGGATGGACGTTCTGATTTGGAGAACCTCTTTGTGTCAAGACCCGCTCCTCTATCTCTGAAGTTTCAGAGGTCCAGTTCCCATCAAAGTGATTCCTGTAGCGTATCAAGACTTCGGACAACTGGAAGCGTTGTTGTGTTTCACCATCTCTTTATAGTGTTTTTGCCCCGGGAGGTGGGCAGCCGGGGGAAGGTGGTCTGGAAGGGCTGTGCAGAGGCGTGATGTGTGCGAGCGTCTCTCATGCCCTGGCTTTTGTACAGCCTGGTCACAGATATCCAGCCCCAACTCCACCAAGCCCAAAGGTTAATGGTTTGTTCATGTTGTGTCTTCCAAAATCTTGGTCTAAATCCTGGAGAAAATAGGCAGCGTGCCGTCGGGGGGCTGTCTGCTACTGCAGTAACTGAGGCGTTCCTTCAGAAACACCAGCTGCCTTGGCTGCACTTGGCAAAGCTTTGGTGAAGATATAAAGGTGATTAAAACTGTTAGAAGGCTTTTAAAAAGAGGATATGGCAAAATTTAATTTAGAGAGATAAGTTATATGTGATGCCGGTAGAGGAGAGCTATAAATAGTGATGATAAGGTACACTTAATAGGGGAGTTCCTGTTCTGAAACACAGCCGCAAAGAAGTTCGGCCTTGTGCCTAAACTAGAGGAGGTCATGATGGACCCAGAATGGCAGAGTAGTCCCAGTTTAGCCCGTTTCCCAGTGTTTATGGTGAATGTGAGGAATCAGATGCAGCAGTGTTAAGGGCCGCAGATGCACACAGCCGCTTGTATAAGATATCTGCAACGAAAGAAACGGCTTTCATCTCCCCCTGCTATAGGGTGAACATTCATACACCATCACAAGCAAGCGGCTGAATGAAACGTATTGAATGTTGGCACAGAAACCAAGGGCTGCACTGAAGAAACTCTTAAATCGTGATGCGTTTTCGTGCCTGGACAGTGAGGAAGTGCCTGAAGATAATGTGCAAATTAAAATCTATTTTTACATAGTGCACAAAGGCGGGGTCATGGCACTTAAGGCCCCCCTAAAAAACCCCCAAACCATTTCTGAAGGAACAGATGTCCCTCATTCATTCGCCGTAAAGACAAAACCAGGATTTGCTATCAACAGAACTCATGTTGTCGGCTGGTTTTGTCTGCTATTGTTAATTCTTCCATGTGATCTTTAAAATTAACGAATTAGTAATAACTGTTAATAGCCGGCCTTTGATGCTTCAAGATTACCCGATTTAACTTGGTGTGAGACACCACAGTCCTTCCTTGGACCCCTGGGGTTAATGGCTGCTCCTGAGCCTGCCTTAAATATCCCATCAGTGCGCAACCTCTCGGCAAAGGGATGCGTACGATGCTTGGCTGTAGTGAGCAGTCCCCCTTAGGAGAAGAGATAAATGCCTTTCACAACAAATTACCTAGCTTTTTGGGTTTTTTTTTTATGGTTAACATCAATTATTTCTTTAATCCTCATGTCTGTATGGGACTCTGAGAATGCTTTATAATTTATTTTGTAACTAACTTGCATAATTTTACGATTTATTTTAACAACAGTTTTATGTACCAAGTTTCTAGGCGGTTTGAAACGACTCCATACGTGCACACACAGTCAGGTAGGTACACCTTCTACGCATACTGGTGGAGTGAGTTGGAATAAATTAACTCATATAAACCCCTTTTCAATTAGACATTTTTGACCTCATGATCTCCCTACAGAATCTTTTTTCTTTTGTAACCTTCATGAGACTTACAGCCCTTGTCATCCTGATACTGCTGTGGGAATTCTTGCCTGTCTGTCTAAACTTTTCATCCTCGCGATGCCCTCTCATAGCCTTGCTGCTCCTTTGGGCTTCTCTTCAGTGAGCTCCCTGTCTGTGTGTTGTGATTGATTCGTTGGGATGATTCACCAGCACGGCGATCTCCGGCTGGATGAGTCTGTTTCTATCAATGGTATTCATGGGAATAAACATGAAAACAATTCCTTATGTATTATTAAACCCTGTGTATCAGGCTAGGGGTTTTCAGTCTGAAGGATCATCCTAGCGCGGAGTCAGGCCCTTGTTCCCAGGGTGTCCACCCTCTGTTAGCAATGCTCAGTGCCCATCCCACTCTTTTAACCTTCTTTTCTCATTAGCTCCCCTGAAAAGGAGATTTCTTTCTCTACCCAATTATTTTTTGGGGTAAGTCTGGCACCACCTCCGTCCATAGGAGCCCATTGAATACTTGCTGGGCTGCAGCCATTCCTACAGCCACCACCTGGTGCAACCTGTGCACCCAGTGTCTAAACCCAGCCAGGTGCCCTTCCTTGGTCCCAGCAACGGCCAGTACCAAACTGGGGCTGCCGTAGCTTCCTCCTCCCGTGGGCTTTCTGGCTCCTGTCCCCCCCACCCCAGCGCTGCCGGCTCAGCACCCAGCTCCCTGCCTCCGCGCCCAGCCCTGACTCAGGTCCTTGGCCCGGAGCTGGCATCTGCCTTTCAAATCACCAGCCCGAGCGGCTCATCCCTCGGAGACACCCGGCAGCTCCGGTCCTGCGGCCGGGCGAGGGAGGGGACCTTGCCCTGCCCACGCGAAGGTTTGGTCCTGGGTCCCATAAGTGCTTTCCCGGCCCTTTTATTGCCCGTTCTGATAGACCATTTCTTTCTTTTCTGTTGTTTCTCCAAGTTCTCCTTCAGCCTTTACCTTTACCTGGCTCTAAGGAGGTTTGCCCTTCACCCTGGGTCAGTGCTCTGTTACACAGTGGTTTTCCTGCAAAACTCTAGGGAATCTTTGAAATGAATACTTATACTACATTAACCCTAAGAGACAAACATGGACCTCTCCAAGATGCCGTGTAGGTAAATAATAAGCAAACCATTCAAGAATTGGGTCTGACTTTGCATCCTTTCCAGTGAGAGAGCAACGGTTGTATCGGCGGAGCAACCCTTTATAAAATGAAATTATCTGTGGGAACATACAGGTGGCAGCGCTCAAAACCCAGAGGACAGAAATATCTTTGGCCCTGCTGGAAAACTGTTTGTGAGAGCTTATATTTTGCAGATGATATTCCCATAAACACTGGGAGAGGGAAGGGGAGCAGCGCGGAGCAGGAAAGACCGGGAAGCGAGGGACAGGTTGTGTAGCTTCTCCCATCAGCCGGAGCATTCCTGGCCTTATTAGCAGCTTTCAACTGCCAGCCAATGCTGATTTAATACTAATGCTTTATTTATTTTTTTTTTGATGAATTGTTGCTTAGTCTTGTTTTGAATACTTCCTGCATGACTAATTAATGTAGCGAAATGAATTAAAGTGTGTTGTTAAACTTTACGCTAGTGTGTGCTGGAAGTCACAGCTCTTCTTCGATATTTTATCTAATCTTCGCATTCTCAGGGATGGGGTATTGCTTGTTATCTAAAAGCCACTTAACTGAGCTAAAATGTGATGTCATGCCTCTCTAAGCGCGTGTAGGTATTTATGTTCAGTCTGCTGGGAAACAGGCGTGAATATAGGGAGATATACGTAATTACATTCTTTTAACGATAACAAAACCCACTTGAAATTGGCAAGAGATGAAAACCTGCAGCCTCGTACGGGGAGTTTTGCTGGGGGAAAGCGTTCTGTAACATTACGCTGGGATAAAACCGGAGTGATTCATCGCGGGAGAGACACTCCCAGCTGGAGCAGATAGTTAGCAATCCCTCGCTGCCGACCCTGCCGCGCAGCGGCATCAGCCCCTCCGAGCGGAAAAGCCGCAGGGCAGAAGGTAACCCCGCAGCCGGGCGAGTTTCTATTTCATATTCGGATAGTGCTGGCTCGGCGCTCGGCTCGCTCCTCGCTGCCTGACACCGCTCCTCTCCCCTTTTGGCTGCTCTCCCCGAGAGCTGCTCATCCCCCTGCTTTATTTATGCTTTGTTGTCCGTATTTATTTATTTTTTTCCCCCCCAAAACAAAGATGACTTGTGTAAGAGCAGAATAATAACATAATTGTTCGATATGCCTGTGTATGCTTGAAATAATCCAGCATCTAATTTTTAATGAAGCATGAAAGAAAACTAGAGCTCAGCAGGATCTGTGCTGGGTGAAGATCCTAATCTTCCCTTTCCAGCGGCGGGGAAGCGCGTTCGGCCGTCGGAGGAGCCGCCGGCCCCTGCGGGGAGCTGTGCCCACCCCGGGACATGTCCCCGCTGCCGGGCCCAGGGAGGGGACCGAGGGGACCATCCTGGGATCCCCCGGCGCTGCTGAGGGCGTGATGGAAACCCCCTGAGCGAGCCGCCAGAGCGTACGTGCTGCAAAGGTACACCTCTATATGCTGTATAAAATCTCTTCTCTCTGACCTTTTCTTTCTTTATAGCAAAAAAAGCCATGATCGTAGTCTAAACCTCACTTGCGCTGACATAGACTTAAAAAACCACGCTGTGTTTTGTGCAAGGTGAAAGGGTAAACCTGAATATTTTCTGTTTATTCAAAACTCTGTTGGATTAT
Organism: Rhinoptilus africanus; assembly: GCA_013400135.1. Taxonomy (NCBI): domain Eukaryota; kingdom Metazoa; phylum Chordata; class Aves; order Charadriiformes; family Glareolidae; genus Rhinoptilus; species Rhinoptilus africanus. The sequence continues at coordinate 27,844 of VXBO01008863.1, read as the reverse complement.
TAAAGCCCAAAATGTGGATTAGTCGCCTCATGCAGGGAGTAACCCCGGGCCAGTACTTGCCCGAGGGCCGGCGGGGGGAGCCCAGGGTGGTGATAGAACCAGCCTCAACCCCGGTGCGGTGCTTTGGGTGCTGCAGGAGAACCTGCCTGCAATTTTGGGGGGATGTTCTTTTGGAGACCCTGCTTATGAAAACATTGTTCGTTACAAATTGTTTTTCAAGCAAAAACAAATGAAAAAAATTGTAGGTGTTATGAGTCTGCAAAAGAGAAGCGCATCGCTGGTGTAGAAGAGCTTCCCACTCTGCCTTCTTATTTAAAACAATGTCACTATGTAAACAATTAACTTCTTAAACAAGCATTTGAGTTTCCAATTGTCATTAATAGCTTGCCAACATAATGGGCAAGCTATTATGAGTCTGCTTCTAAAAAGTTAAATTAAGTTCTTAGACAAATAGTTATGTTCCCAACTGTACCCAGTGCATGCACTCTTTTTCTGCTCAAATACGCTTTCTTTGGAGGGAATATTGCCAGCTTCCTAATGATTGTTACGTTCTATAGCTAGCGTGATGGAAAACAGTAAATTACATCATTTGCCAATATAATAGGCAAGTTTCTATGATTCTTTATAATTCTATCATACTTTCATGTGTTTTATATCTTGGAAACTTTTACTTTGTAATGGATATTGAGAGGTATGAAAACCTGCCCAAATTGCGGGACAATCTGCAGGAATGTCCGTTGTGTTTAATACAGTGCATTATTAGGTGTGTACTTGTTGATTTTTATGGCATGGGAAGCCCAGGCTGCGCAGAAGGGCTGTGGTTAGGCTTTTTTACTTGTGTGAGATTCATTGTAGGGCCACGCCAGAGCACAGGGCTGATGGTTATCATGGATTGTGAACTTCCAACCAGGCAGAACTGGCACAATATATGTATTCTCTAAAAAAAATTGAAAAAAAAAATAAAAAAAATTTGCCTCATTGAGCTTGTTCTCTGGAAACATGGTTAAAAAAAAAGTGAAATAACAAAAGGATCTCAGTGTGAACTGGGTGGAGATCCCCAATGTGGCCATTAACGTACCTTTAGAACCACCTTCGGTGAGCTTTTTTTTGCTTCTATTGCTGTGGAAACCCCGTTTTGCGCAGAGATAGGACTATCTGGATGTATCAGAGCTCAGGGCGGCCGCTGGACGGTGGTGTCGGGAGGTCAGGCTGGCTCCGGCGTCCGGCTCCACCATCACTCCTGTGGAGTCCCCGGGGTTTCACACCGGCTCCTTTGGATTTCGGGCATGGAAATATAACGGTGTCATCCGCTGTGTCACGAGCTCTGAAATGAAAACGTAGATATTTCTGCTGTAGTGAGTGATGAGCTTCCAGGCTCCATGTGTCAGTGGAGGGGAGGTGTCAGGACGAGGTTTCTTCACTAGATCCGCGTCTGCTTCGCTGCGGAACAAGGTAAAAATAAAGCCTTGGTGAGTTGCTTACGGGTGGGTGATCACTGCAATAATAATAGTGATTTAGCTCATTAGTACCGCTCAGATAAAATGATTCCCAACACCCAACTGAGGAGTTATGCAAACACTGAGGACAGGCTTTTAATCAGGCTGGTCCTCAGGTCTAACCCTGCTGCCTCCTGCGCGGCCCGGGGGGTGCCAGTGGGGAGGGAATCTGACCCCCTGAGTTTCCACTGACATAAAAAACATTTGAAAAGTCATCCTCGTTGCATTACAGTGGAAGACTTGTTCACCGTAAATCTAAAACTTTATTTATGCGTCAGCAATCCGCTTGTTTAGTTATCTGGCATTCGCGCATCTGATCTTGAGTCTGATTTCCTCCGACTCTCTGGTGTAAAAGGCAAAGTATAAGTTACAAGTAGTTTGGAAATAGAATAATTTGTGGGTTTTGCAGTTGTTGCTCATGAGTAGGACTGGAGTTTTCCAATGGAAACTCAAGTCCGAAGCCCTCGATTTGTCCAGGCTTCACGCTACCCTTAAAAACTGCATTGATGGGCAAGTATAGCGGTTTAAGGAGTGCTAAAATAATTGCCGTACATCCTCCAGGATGTTATTTAGCCATGTATGAACCTGACCGCAGTAAGCTATGACCCCCCTGGCCTTTTCCTGGCCCCCACATCGCACGTCGTGTCTGTCACATTGATGTGATGGGACAGGCAGAGCAACTGGCAGGGGTCAAGGGATACAACAGCCGAGCTTGGGCAATGGTGAACCCCACAGAAGAGGCTGCAGTGTGTGCTGGTGTGGCTGATGGTTCGATAAAGCTCAGCAAGACATATTTAGTCAAAAGGAACTCATTTGCGTTGACAACAAACTCTTTATTTTAATGCTAGGGTGGCTGACGTGGTTAGAAGGTGGCGTATCTTGGTTGCTGATAGGTATCTTCCTCTTGTAAGAAGATATTCACTGAGTGAGAACAGCACAAAGTAGGCGGTAAGGTAGAATTTCTAGTACTTCTTTGGCACTCTGAATAGATCTTCACACTAGACAAAACTTTCTTGTGAATATAATCAGTGAGGAAGGACATAAGTAGAAATATATTCCATGTTTATTTCATCTTTTTTTAAAATTAGTTTGGATCCCATGATTTTTTGGGAGGACAGGGTAGTTTGGATGACAAGACTGCTCGCTTGGCTTCTTTCTTTTATAAAGTTAATAATTCTTCATAGTCTTCCTTGGTGCCAAGTATTGGAATAGCTGTAGTAGACCTTATATGCCCATTTTTCCCGGTGAATTCACGGTGTTCTTTGTTGTGTGGGGTGACCTACTCAGAGAGGAGCATAGTTCTTATCCCTCAGTCACCATATGTTCGCAGCAATAATCATCGTTTTCCATGAGTGCCAGTGTTGGTCTGTTGTGCGTATGCGGTATTTTATTGTCCCTGATACAGTTTTTATAAAGCTGCTGTGGAAATTGTGAGGGTTTCACACTAGAGATGGATGTACGTAGGCAGGACTGCTTCATCACGGGCCATATATTGTTGTTAACGTCTTAAATATTTTTGATATTTGTAGACTGAATAAAAACATGGTTTATCCCTTGGCACGTGCTAAAAAAGGGAAAAGTTGTCTATCAATGGCATTTGTACATTGACACAGCTTTGCGCCTACGTGATCCCCAGTTCAGACCCTTCTTTGGTGCTGCGGGGCGTGAGTGGGTCTGAATCCACAATATTGCCATTTATTTGGCTGGCAGCAGTGCCAAGGCAGGGCGCTGAGCCTGGCTCTCTCTCAGAAGGGATGCTGCAGATGCAGGCAGCAGGAGCTGCGCCTCGTGCCAGGACTTGACTTTGCTGTAACACTCAGAAAATTCTTTGTCGGAAACCTTGAAGCGAAATATGGGGATGCGCTTAGGATGAGGACATAAAATATCCTGCCTGCCCCTCCATCGGTGTGTATTTCTGAGCAAGTTGCTGACTTGCCTGGCTTTATATAAACAGCTAAATATACTATATAAACTGCTAAATATGATAGGAAGGGATGGGAGGAAAAGAGTCAATTATAATTAAAAGCTTTATTGTGCCCTTTTTTGTGTTCATATGGTGTATAAAATTCCTTGTGCGTTCTGCTTAAATTCTGGGGGTTTTATCTGACCTTTCATTCTCTTCCCGTACTACTGCCTTTCCTTTAATAGAATTACATAAATTACTGTCATCGAATTCTGCCCGCAATTACTTTGTATCAGTCAACCTGCTGCTTTTGTGTGTATCTGCTTTCATCTCATTAGCTGTTGTACAGACGAATCATGACTTGTAGGTAGATGGCTGTCGGATGGTTCCTTTGTGTACTGAAGGGATTTGGCTGGTAAAACGTTCATGTAAATATTTCGGCATCGGGCAGGTCACAAAGTGACTGGGGTTCGGATTGACGGGGGTGTTTCCATGCTAAGGGCTGTGCTGTGTAAAAGTATCTAAACGGGTTAACAAACCAGATGACTGGGATTCCAAAATCAGTTTGTGGTGCGGTGAATAAAATGATTCTGGAAAACTGGAAGTCCAAGCAAGCAGGGCATTTTCCTGGTAGTTTACATTCAGAAACGCTGAAGGCTGCATGCTCATGACCTTGCCTAATTTTGAGCTTCTTAGCTATAGCGATTACGAGGCCAAGGGCAATTAAAAAAATTCCTCCAAAATACAGCTTTTCACAGGAACTTGCGTGAACTGCTGCTGTGTTAGTGTTTGATTTTTTTTTAAATTTTTTTTTAATGCCCCCCTCACCCCCCAATAGCTGGAAATTGCTAACTCCAGTCCCCATTCCCTGTCCCCGTTATCATTCCTTTACTCGTGCAGAGATTTTCAGATGAAATCGCTTTGCAATGTGAGTCCCCCCTATATTCCAGCACTCCTACGGAAGCACAGTCGGGGTGGTTGCAGCTCGTTGTCCGTTTATGCCACAATATTCACATTACTGTTATGGAAATCAGTTGCTTTTTTTGTCTGGATGATGGAGAGAGGGGCCTCACAAGCTCATTTCTGGAGTTTAATCAGCTGTAGGATTGATTTTTAAAAGTAAATAATGTGTGTCTACAGTTGTGCTTTTGGAAGCTGAGGTAAATCTATGCCATAAAATGAGGTTGTCAGGAAGGACAAGGACAATCAAACCGAAATATTCTTCGCTTAAACCGCTGGATTTCTGTTTGCCATCTCCAAGCTTTCCTATGCAGATTTTCATTTGTTTGTTGTTTCATATTTTGGCACGTTATTTTTTGCAGTAAATGAAGTAGATTCTGTTAGATTACTTTTCAGACGTTATTTTTTGACTAATTGAATAAAAGCTAATTCGAGCAATTGTGTGCATAGCGTGGCTTCCCAAAATAGCGCTGATGTGAGTGGAAACAATAGCTCTTGTCTCCGGAATAATGGAAGTCCTTGATAAAATTTTAGCATCTTAAGACACCGCTCTGTGCATCTGTTGCTAAAGTCATTCGGTCCCGTGGGCTTCCACGGACCAAAACCCCAAGGAGCAGCAGTTTAATTTCAGCATCCCAAATCACCTTGAACCTTTTCATCTGGCTTTATTGGAACGCGATAAGCAGAAAGAAGATGCAGTTGGGTGGCCGCTGATATGCTGTGATAAGTTTAACGCTGTTTTGCCTGCCTGTTGTCAGGGATGAAGCACTTGATGCTCGTGTTTTGGAATGGCTTCCCTAAATCGAGTGGATCGGTAAAGTGTGTTTCGGCAGGATAATCAATTTGATGGTTCTGGTGTCCACGTGCAGTTGATTTAGACTGGGTTCATGTATGTCGTATATAATACCTGTCTCATGATATTTGCTTGAGTGTCACCACGTAAGGTTTATGGCACTTCTGTAGGTCTAAATACATTAAATAAACATTTGAATTTTCAGAAACAAGGCAAACCTTCAGATAAAGATGGTTTTGACATGAGCATTAGTGGGTTTTCATGACCAGTTTGGCTAATACTGTTACTGTGGTATTGTGTATGTTTAAATACTTCATGGAGTTTAACTTATTTTTAAATCTTTTATTTTTACTACATCCATTGAGCTCTTTGTTTCTGTGGATGCTAATGATCAAAAGCATTCTCAGACTTTTCTGGCCTTAAATATTTACCTGAAGGAGTTTGTTTTCCCAGGATTCTTGTGTTAATATAACAAGAGCCTAAAGCTAAACCAGTACAGGGCTGGATTTTGCAGAAATCCCTACTGGTTTTAGAGCGCTCTTTCCAGACAAACATTTGGGGCTAAACTGCCGAGGAAGCAGATGCCAGTCTGCAGATATTAAGAGTTAATATCACTTGAGATGTGTTCGTTCTCTTAAGGAGCTTCCAGCCCCCAGCGAGGCTCCTTGTCAGCGAGATAAGAGGGGCTGGCGAGGGTGGTGGCCAGCACCTTCGGTCACGGCCTCTGTCTTGTGCGGAGCCAACTGCAAGTGTTGAACTTGAACCCCGTGTCGTTGGGATCGCGGCTGCGACTTTGGGTAGGTTTACGTAGCTTTTGAACAGGTTCGTTTGGTGGATAATAACTGTGGTGTTTCAGAGCAGCCAAGGGAGTCAGCTACAAGAAGAAGTCTGGGGGGAGTGAAACTTTAATTGATTCCTCCCAGCCCGAGAAAAGACTAAATGCCCTTGTCCTCCTCGTTTTACCTCCTCATCTCTCCTGAATGATGAGTGTGTACGTGAGTGTGTGTATTTTTTTGTTTGTTGGCCTTCAAGATTTGAAAAGATTTTAAAGTTGTTTTATCAGCGTTAGGCGAGCTGCTCCGTAAGTATGAAAGTTTCATTAAGCTGCTTTCAACAAGAGTTTAGCTCGTGTATACCAAACTGTATGCTACTTTAACATATAATAGAGTACAGAGGGGGGGTTGTGCATTTAAAATGTTTCAAAAATTATTATCATAATTTTCTTACTTTTTCCTGAACAGAAGAGGTTTTAATCAGCTTCTACCTCAGTATACCTTGGTTCTAGATCTGATATTCAGGTGGCAAAAAGGAAATAGACTTTCTCATTGGTTTTTGTTCTCATAAGCGTTTTTCTGTAGTACTGCTTTATTGAGCAAATTTCAGCTGAGGCAGCCGACAGCATTGTTAAACCAATGGATATTATACTAATGAAGGTAGAATTTCATATATATTAAAATATTTTATCTGGGAATAACATTTGATGTTATTTAGTTTGGTGTTCAGACGACACACCTCTGGCTTTCTGGCACTGATGAAACAAAAATCTTTGATTATGACTCAGTTTGACAGCAAACAAGCCAGCAACATGCATTGCCCCAAACAGACCATGAGCCCCACGTCTGATGAAGCCCGATTTCTTATGGCGTTGTGTTTCATGGTGGTTTGTGGTTTGTAATTTAATTTTTTCCATGATCGGGGCACCTAAAAGTTTTCTCTTCATCTGTTGGGTTTGGGGGTTATGGGGTTGGGTTTTTCCCTGTCTAATGAGGTACTGGTGGAAGCTGCAGCATTTCCTTAACTGAGGCATTTGGAGGATATTTGCTGTGTGTGTTCACTAATTTCCCAGCCTCCGTCTCCGTGTCCACCCTGGCCAAATGCCACCGATGGGTCTGAGCATGGCTTTGGATGGAAGGACTGAAAAGGTGCATATTGACACACACTCCAGTACAATGGGAAAATCCCCCTTTCCCTAGTAAACCATGCTGAAGATGGGATCAGATGAGGAAGAATGAAAAAGGGAGAAAGAAGCAAAAACATAGGCTCCATCAGGTTGCTTTTTTGCCTATCTCCAGCAAACTAGTACAGAAATGCCGGGGTAACCGTTGGGTGACCCAGCGCACTGACTAGTGGTGGGATTTGAGGAGGAAAACCCTCACACAGGGACCTGGGTGTTGTTTCCCTCACCTTGAGAGTCTGATGTCGTTAAAACTTTTTAGCACTTCTAATAATAGAAAAATACTTATTTCCTAACTGGCTCTTAAATGCCTTTTAGTGGATTAGTTTGAATCACATCAACTAAGAGCTTGATCATCTGCCAGCCGCTAGAGTTGGGCCAAAGCTTTGTAAATTAATGAGCTCAAGGTGATTAGTACAGGTTTTGGTGCTTTGGACCACGCACCGAATTGTTGCCATGCAAGGTGTGTAGCGCTGGACGCCTGTCAATTTTTTCCTTTTTCATTCTTATGCTGGGAGGGTTTTTGCCCGGGTTGGCAGTCAAAATAAATGTGAAGGGCTCTGCCTGATGCCAGNATAAATAAAATTATATTATATATATCCAAAAAATAGGATCAACGCTATAACCACTCCTTTTTTATAGACACTTATTGCTGCGATAATTGTGACTCCGATCTCGATTCAGGACTGTTGTGTATTTAGCAGGCTTGAATCTGATATCCATTCACTGAACATGTATGGGAAGAGGTTTTAAAGTCTCACAGTATCGCTCCCATGTTGCTGTTGTGAATGGAAAAATGTCTTTGTACGAACATGTTGGTGCGTCTGTGTATAGAGCTGTGGAAGCTCCACAGAGCTGCTGTGGGCACCAGCACATTAACTATTGACTGGTAGTGAGTCCAGGAGAGGCAATGAGCTGCCACTCTTACCCAACAGGGCAAGTTCTGGTGACCTCTTTAGCACACTCATTATCTGTAGAATTTAAAAAAAGTATAGTAACTTTCAGTAGGCAGGAAAGACTCTTGCATTTCATAAGCTCTCAGAGGCAGCTTCAGATGATGGAAAAATGATGTGGGCTGGATATCCAAATTCACTCCGGCATTTGTGGTCCAGCGAGAGTTTGATGGATTTGGCAGTGGAGGCTCACATTTCCGAGGCTCATCCCATACCTGCCTGCTGGTTTGCATCCAGCATCTTCAGGAACGGAGAGCATTTTCAAGCCATTTGGTTGAGTTTTGTCCCATTTGGTCTAGAATACTTGATAACGGTGTTCATTGATGCCAGCCTTTGTCTTCACCCTGCTTCTCTCTCTGATCAGCATCCAGTGTATATAATTGCTTTTCCAAGATCTTTACAATCCCCGTCTTTTCACAGGTGTCTGAAAATGGTTTACATTTGTTGGATATCATAAGCTTTCTTGAGGGAGGATTATTTTCAAGGTGATTTGTCTTGGAATTTTTAAATGTGCTGTCAGCAGCTGTCAGCAGCATCTGGCAGGGCTGGACCACCAGTTAACAGTCTTAGCTAGATCTGTCTGAGCGCCATTCATTTGTTGGATTTTTCGCATTATTCTCGAGCATCTCAAGTAAGACTTTAATATCTGCTTGTTCTTTTCAAATCCAAAATACCGGCAGATCTATGTCTGTTGACTTGGTATTTCTCAGGGCACCGTATCTCAACAACAGTTCCATTAAAATAGGTTCGTTATTCAGGAGGGAGGCTGTAACTGTGGTCTCCAGTGGGGCACTAAGTCTCCTGGTACCTCTGGGAGGTATAAGGGTATTTATTTTGTCAGTCCTTGGTTGCCCCATCTCCTGGGGTTCAGGTCCATCTTGTCGGACTCACCGAGCATGGGACATATTTGAGGTCTGTGCGTGATTGTGCATGCGGCAGCTGCCTTCTGTTGCTGGGTGGCTGGAAGAGCAGCTGGGTGCCATTGAAACATTAGAATCATAGAATCGTCTAGGTTGGAAGGGACCTTTAGGATTATTGACCCAACCATTAACCCAACACTGCCAGACCCACCACTAAACCATGTCCCTCAGCACCACCTCTACCTGTCTTTTAAATATCTCCAGGGGTGGCAATTCCACCACTTCCATGGGCAGCCTGTTCCAATGCTTGATAACACTTTTAGTGAAGAAATTTTTCCCATTTATTTATTTTTCTATTTTTCCTAATTAGACTGGTCACATCCCATGGACAGACCTTGCAAGACGTGAGACTTGGCCGTATAATGCAGCACTTTCTGTGTCATCTGAAATTTTTTTTGGTCCTCTAATACTTAAAACGACACAGTGAGATCGCTTAAAGGAAGCGTCATTGTCACCACGTCTTTGGCTGTCTTTCACTGCTGTTGTTGAGCCCAGCTCAAGCTGTGTGAGATACACCTACGGTGCCTGGTCCTTCAGGAGTGGCATCATCCACAGCCAATGCCTGGGGACAACTGAACGATAACAGAGTGCATTTGTGCAGATAAAATGCTGATTGAGATAAATACCCATTGGCCTTGGTGTGAGTTGCAACATCTACTTTGCAGATTCTCTCCAAACCTGACCCATAATCATACTCTTGACTTAATTGTGGCTAAAACCACAGCTATCAGGACTGGTTGGCAGTGGTGTTAAATTAAGATCCAAATGATTTCTTGTAATTCACAACAAACAGTAACTCCTCTGTCTCCAGCTGGGGTTTGAGGTTCCACCTTCTGCCCCACGCTACATGCTCCGTGTCTGGGGAGTGGGCGGCTGGGCAGGAATGTCCCCTGCGGCGGGCAGATGGGAGCTGGTGGCTTGCTGCCCAAAGCCGTTTTGGAGTCTCTCCGCGTCTGTCTGCACTGACTTAAATATAGCCGCGGCGTGTGAGAGCCCACACTGTACGTTGTTCTATGCGTGTAGACGCTGATAGTGTGATAAGATGGTAACTGCGACTTGAGTTGGACATATATATATTTCTATTAACCCTGAGGGCAGCGTTGTAAAAGTGCTCTTTTGTTTCCAGTTTAGCACAGGAAGCTCATCTTGGCTTCAATTAATACGAACTGCTCAAACTGGCGGGGAATCAGAAATTTAGTTCCATGACATCATATCTCTGGCACAGCAGCACGGCTGGGAGCTTCACAGAAACCAACCCCCCTGGTCCTACATCAAACCCCGAAATATCTGTGCAAGTCTGTCAGAACAGGAGAGGGTTGTATGCCACGTTTTTTTATGTTTCTCTTCCGCTTCGAGAAGAAAGATGAAATTTTCCCAAGTGTTGCAATGAGCTGGATAGGGGAGAATACTCAGCAGAGGGGGGGGAAGTTCTGTGCTCCGGGGGTGGGTGCCTGCCCCGTCCCCCTGCTGCTCTTAGGGATGAAAATTCGCTTCGTCTCCCCCTGCGGTGCCTCTGCCTGGGTCTGACGATTTACTGCAGAATTGTAATCGTGAAGATTGCATGTTTCCACTTAGGCTTAAATTATATATATATATTAAAAAAATAATAAATCTACACTGGCAGATAAGAACATACAGGGGTTTAGCTTGCAAGAGTTGTAACTACATTGTTTGTGGTGTAACAATGATATTTTATATTTTTTTAGCTGAAATCTTATAAAGCAAAGACTTAAACCACCGATTGTTTTGTTTTCTCACGTGAGTTATTTTCCTGGCTGCAGTGTGCGAAGCTTTAGGTTTTTATAGTGGGCGAATCTGGAGGAAACAAATCACTGGTGAGGGGTGAGACCGTTCTTTTGCATTTCTGATAGACTTATTGCATAGGGGAGAAGGCAAGGATATGTGCTGAGAGTAGATATAAGCGCAGACTCAACAAACTTCTATCCAGTACTTTTTTTTTTTTCTTTATTTCTCTAATATTTTTATCTTGAGCAATGGTGTAAACTTTTTTCCTCCACAGGAGTGTGCATAGAGCAATAGATGTCGGCTTGTTCTGGAGGAGTCAGCCCTGGTGCCCGTCTCCCTTGCAAACAAAGCTGTAGCAGAAAGAGCAGACACCTGATCAGACGTGGAAACCTGTTTTCTAATTAATTCCTGATGCTTCTCACGCTGCTGTATAACTTTATAAGGAGCTCAGAGAGATAGTGTTCCCCTGGTTCGGGAGGCTTGGTTACTGCACGCCTTATCCTGCCGCATCTCGGCAGGCCTAGATCTCTTCGGTTACCTGTCCCTTCCCTGCAGAAAGGTATATTTTTAAAAGCACTTGTGTTGTGAGGGGTTTTGTACGCTGCAGACAAGGGACCTGGCCGATGGCGGGCGAGAGTGGGATGATTTCTTGGTGCCAGACCCGCCAGCGCTGCTTTGGCTCCAGCGTTCGGATGAACGAGGTGTGAGCAAACTATTTTTAAACGTCTATTCATAATTGTCGGGCTCAGAATTGCGGCTGCAATGATGAGCTCTTGTGTAAAGCTGTGGTGGGTGTAGGAGGTGCCGGGTAAAAGTGGGTGCCCCAACTCTCTGTGGGAGCGCGGCTGAGCTGGCGCCGGTCTTTGCTCAGGCTCTGAGGGAGGATGCTCCTCTCGCTGGGCTCCAAAAGCCCTGCGGAAAGGGTGTTTGAGGTCAACGGAAGGCTTTCTGCTGACCCAAACGTCATTGCAGAGGAAAACAGAGCCAGGTGAGGTGTCTCCTCCTTGTGGGAATTTCTGGTTTCCGCATGATTTTGGGGTCAGCAAGGCTTTACGTTTAAATACAGAAACAACCAAGGGGAGCGTTGAGGGTGTAATCACTGAGATAACTGCACGTTTTCCAGCTTGGGGCTTCTACCGGCGATCCCTGTGTGCCAATGCCGGGCTGGAGCACAAGCTGTGCCTGTGCCGTGAGCATCCCTACGCGGGACAGTCTCGGCTGGTGGCGGGGCGCTCCCCGCTGATGGCCAGGCACCCCTAAGTAGGGGGGCTTTGTGTGTGGGCACCCCTTCCTGGCCTTCTCTTGGCCCACTTCATCTGCGGGAGTAGGAGTAGCCCCCGTGTATCAGGGAGTGCAGAATCCATGGGCAAAGCTTTCTGTTGACCTAACAGTTCGTGTGTGTGTCTATACATATAATCGTAGAATCGTCTAGGTTGGAAGGGACCTTTAAGATCCCCGGGTCCAGCTGTTAACCTTACACTGCCAAAACCACCACCCCTCAAAAATTCAGTGGGAAGCTGCAGAAGGGGAAGGTTCTCTGGTCGTGGTTCTCTGACTTGTGACATAATTAGACATTATGGAAATTAAATCAGTCTTTCAGTGTCAAAACGTGTATCTGTTGGTCAGTACGGTGGGGACAATCATAGACGTTGTCGAGTAATCTGTGTTTTATCTCCAGTATTCTTGGAAAGGCCATCATTCCCTATAAGAAACTTGGCCTGACTTAATTTTCCAAGAGGTCTTAATTACATATAAAAGAAAAATTAAATAAAATAGTGCCTTAGAAAGCAATTGGGAATTCCTCTCGTCAGACACGTTCTCATGGATCCTTTGGAACAGTAAGATTTTTGAATTTTCAGTCCATTTGTCTCTCTGGAGGCTAACTCACCAGTTAGCCTCTGTATTCTTTAGGAAGTAAACTTCTATTGTACTTTATTCTACGCTGATTTAATTTATTTCTTTTCAGGTTTTCAGTGATCCATAAAATCTTTCAAATCCACATTTCTTACTAGGACTTGACTTACTGTCTGGTTTTGGGGGTTTTTTTTGTGTCTTTGTTTTCAAATAATGGTGTGGGCCACGTTTTCTGGGCTGGGTGTGCTCTCAGCTATGGATGTTGCTTAGAGAGGTCTTTGCTAGGAAAGAAGTCTAATGAAATATAATGATGCTGGCCTGGTGCTTCAGCTGGAAAGCAAAACTCTGCAAAGTTTCCGTTCAAATGCTTTAAAGACAATTGTTTTATTTAATCTTAAATATTCATTGGTATTTGTTGTGATAAAAATTCAGCGATGTTGTGGCTAGGATGGTGGAGTGTCTTTGCTGGAAGCCTGTTTTCTCCCAAGGCTGGAGGAAGAGTTGTCCTCTCAGGCTTGTTATTTATAGCAGTATATTCTCCTGTCAGCATTGGGAGTAATTGGCAGAAAAAAGGTCAATTTTAGAGAAATTAGTAGATGAAGAGCAGTGTATTTTTAAGTCAGATCAACATTTCACCAATCAGATGTGGATTCCTCAACAAGTTGGGGGTAGGACCAAGAGTGGAGATCAGGCCTAATGAAAACCAGTAAATCATGGTCTTCCAGCAGTGAAAATGTCAGTGGTGACATAATGAAAGCTATATATCATGGCCTGTGGAATGCCAGATGATTCATGTGTGAAAATTAAGCAACTGGTTAAATCAGGGGGGCACATTTTGAAAGCTTCATCTGCTTTTAGCGCGTTCTGTAGGTGAGTGTTTGAGGCAGATGAGTTGGAGCATGATTTTGAGGTATTCTTCAGCTATGTTGAAGATAACATCTCTGAGCTGGCAGACACTTGAATTACTGACGATACTCCATAAACACACTGTACCTTGGGAAAGTGGACTTTCTAATGCCAAGATGATGAGGCATTTGGATCTAGAAAAGGCAGAGAAGATGAAGAGATAAAGGAAGGAGCAGAGGAGTCCGCAGTGAACCTTGATCTCCAGGAGGTGAGAGGTTTGGTGGAGCAGATTGAAGATGAAGCAGGAGGAGGTCTGCCTTAGCTTCCCATTACTGATAATCAAGTATGTTATTTAATATCATATGTAATACATGCCATCCAGTGAACTGATGATATTAAAGCACCTCAACTGAATGAAATGGGCACTGGCAGAGATGACAGTGCATCAGGAGGCGGGTGGGAAGGTGTTAGGGCAAATGAAGGAGATACCAGGGTGTGGGGCTGGTTACAGCTGAAGGCAAAGGGGGGATGCGGGTGTCAAAACCCCGCAGAGGCTGCCTGACCACCCTGCATGGGAGCCGGCCTCAGCTGGGCTTATCAGAGGCACAAGACTGAAGGGGTGTCTCCTACATTGGAAAGATCTTGCAGGATGGAGGGAGAAGGCCAGGTTGGATGGGGCTTTGAGCAACCAAGTCTAGTGGGAGGTGTCCCTGCCCATGGCAGGGGGGTTGGAACTAGGTGATCTTTAGGGTCTCTTCCAACCGAAAGCATTAAAAAATATATAAAAATAAAGCCTACTAATACGAAGTAGGGGTTATGTTTTAAATCATGTACTGGAGATTGGTAAAGCTGCTGAGCAATGCGTGCTGGCCCAGTGTGGCCAGCTCAAAATGATCTATGGAGGCGCATGCTCCAATGTACCCCAGGGAAGCAAGCCAAGCCAGGGCAGGAGGGCGGACCCATCAGTTTCTGCCTTTTCCTCATTTTCTTATGGGATGTGGTAAAATTGTTGCGTGAATGTGGTTTTCTCTCCATCCTGGACAACTCAATCTCTTCACACCCCAGCTGCGGTTCTTTTTTATTGCTGATCTTGGGCAACATCCACCCAATGTCCTGGCTCCCAGGCTCCTGCTTTAGTGTGCTTCACTCTCCTGATTTTCGTTTATTCTGGTTTTATTACCAGAACCAGGGTTTACCTGTTATGGTGGGCACCAGGAGGTGGTCCTGTGACTCTCAGGATCTAACCTACAGAGTCTTCATGTAAGGTCCCCAAGTCATCTTTCTCTCCCCTCTTCATCCTAGCTGCTTTTTAGGTAGCTTTATTCATGGATGCGTTGCTTCTGCCATGAGACAAAACTTATGTATGAATATAATTTTATTATTTTCAAAAAGTATCAGCCAGATAAACATCATAGTTTCAGGGAGAATCACTTTTTTTCTGTCCTGGTGCACTGCTATTATTTGAAGCTAACCACGAATCCACGCAGTAAATAACCCATGAGCTCCAGGTAAATATTTCTGGTTGGTTGAAGTAACGATTGGGGAAGAAAAAAAATAAACACAAAAATCCCCAAACAACAGCAAAACCAACAAAAGACGTCTTTTCTGACATTGCTTAAAAATGACTGGGTCTGTTTTCGTGAGAAATCCAGGCGGACAGGAGCCTGGGTTTGTGCTTGCGGTGATTCTAGTGCAGCAGTGTTTGCCTCTGTGCTGCATCTTTGTTTACTGTCATTAAAAAAGGAAAAAATACAAATATATGCATTAGCTTTATGAGATGTTAGCAGATAATTAATGATCACGGGAATGTTTTCCTGTTTAACTGTGTCATATAACAGCAGTATTTTTGATGAGAATGTTGCATAATGCTCATATCCTTGCTTGGGCGATTTGCACGCAGTAAAATGGAGGGGCGGCTGATGGTGATTAGCTATAAGAGAAACGTAGGGAGGGTGCAGAGCTTGTGTGGAAACCAAATGAAAAATTAAATGCACAAGGAAACCGGTACAAGAGGGAATGAATACGTCTGCTTTAGTCCTGGAGTTTTCTGCCTACAGTTAATTCACTTTCTGCCAATTTAAGGAGTTACCTCCAAACCGGGCTCTGAACAGCGAAGCGGTTCAGATCTCTTTAGCTTCAGAAATAGGAACTAAAAGCATTGATTCAGCTCGTGTTACGAGTAGCGTGTACCAAGGCACGGCGGACTGTACTGCTCTGGCAGACTGTGTTTGAGTCTGGTTGTGGGGCAAGTCCACCCGTACCTTGTGCTGGCATTACCCAGGGTGGGCGCCTATCGCAGGGCAAGCCAGCGTTCTGTATTTGCTGCTGCTCAGCTTCCCAGCCCAACTATGTGCCGACAAGTACCAGGGAGCACAATGAGGTCTCCACTTCAGAAACACCCACTGAAGCCCATCGGTGGGATGTTGGGAGCTTGACACCGTCACGGGAGTGGTGGCTACAATGAGGATGGCGTTTTACAGCTTCCCATCGCAGTGGAGAGATGACGATTTTTTTTTAATATGGAACTAGGTTCACCAACAATTTAAAAAAATGAAGGAGTCGAATGGCTTTTTCTGGGAGGACAAGAGCCAAATAATTAATTAGCCATTGAATTCAAACAACACTTGAAAGTCTTGTAAAGCAGTGGGGGGGTTGTTTGTTTTGGGTTATGCTGGGTTTTGTTTTTCTGGAAAAGCTATTGAAAATCTGAATGAATTAATGATGGTAGTGTTTGTTTACTCCATGGATTAACTAGACAGCATGGATTAATGCTAATTGGTCAGTTCTAATTTGGGTTTCTTTTACATGGCTTTAATGATACGCAGCTTTTTTAATGTTTACACCAAATAAAATATGCATAAAAATCAAAGGGAAGGAAGTGGAATAACTTTGAGTAGGGCTTAATGAGAGAAGTATTTGAATTTCAGCATCACCTAATGTAGAATATGAAATCAGATTATATTTGCTGTTTTAATGTACCTAATTATGGAAATTTCTGCAAAGGGAGATTTCCTACAAAGTCTGTTATAGTCCTTGGGGGGCAAAGGGTGGCAGTACAAATAACACAACAGTGCAAATAGAAAGGTCTTACTTATTTTGATGGCTGGACCAGGTTGTGGATGCCAGTTCTACCTTGTCTAGAAGTGGATGCACACAAACATGAGCAACTTTTTTCCATCATCAAGAGAAAAATGAGAATGAGATACTTATCCAAAGGGCTGTTGTGCGAGGTTAAGTTCGTTCTTCATTAAATGTTATGTTGGTGCCGAAAGCATCTAGCTGGGGACGGTCAGCCCATGCCCAATTATTTCCCTGAGGTTTAGCTGCCGACATCGGTGCGGCATCTTCTGCAGCCTGGTTGGAGAGGTGCTCTTTGGAAATGAGCAAAAGCAGCCGTTTTGTCCTCAAATGTGTCCCCTGCCTTTGTGGCTTGCTGGTATTTTTGATGTCTTGTGCCAACAGGAATTCAGGCGCGGGTCGGGAAATAAAAAATGGCATGAACTCCGGGTGAACTGCCAGGGGAACAGAGCTCTTCCTAATCTGTGCGGGTCCGGGGCTGGAACAATGCCAGCCGGTGTTCATTAACTACTGCGTAAATATGTTATATTGTTTGGGGAAAAAACCATGGCACTACAGCGTGAACAGGCAAAGCAAGAGAGTTTATTAATATCTCGCCCATTGCAAGGAATAGTAATGGCTCAATCCTATTTATGCTGATTTTGGTGAAAAAGGTCCCGTTTCTCTTCTGCAGGGGAAAAGCTCAAGTTTGGAATTAGTCCGTAACAATACAGTCTCATTTCCCCAATATCGTGTTTTTCGGGGCTGATCTCTGAACTTCTACAAAGCTCGCTTTGGGTCGATGCCGAGCAGTCTGTGACTCGGTGCCTAATCTAGCATGTCAAATGTGCGGGGTGATGTCCGAGAAGAACTGTCACAAATCGCTCTGGAGAGCCGAGGGGGAAGGCATCGGCAGAGCCAGGACACAATGGTGCAGATTGATGTATGGTTTTATTAAAGCACAGTTTGTTGCATGACGGACAAGCGTTTCAGCTCGCTCTTTAACGTCTTCTGGGGTGTTTAATAGAAGAAGTTTCTTGTTGACAATAATTTTGGGACAAAAGGCTGAACATAACCTTGCAGGAAAGTGGAAAAAAATAAGTATTTTCATTTGAAGATGCCCTTTTCACCAATTACATTTTGAGATGTCACTAAAATGTTTTTTTTTTTTTTTAATTTGGCCCGAGCATGCTTGGTTAATTGGGTAGAACTCATTTTTGTAATCAGAAGGGTCTAGTGCTTCGGTCTCTCCCCAATTATTCTGTGTGACAGTCTCCTTTCACAGCCAGAGCCGTAATCCTGCCCGTTTGAAATCGACGGGTTTGTTTGGAGACCTATTTTCCACAAAATCCTACCAACCCTCTCTCGCACTTTTTTTTTTACAACTGGAGATGTTTGTTGGTGTAGCATAAATAAGACTCTTATGTGAGTTTACCCAGGCCTGACCTTAGGATAAGCAGCTGTTCCTTTGAGCCTTTAAAAATTCAGAGTTTGTGCTGATGATCTTCCTGGTCTCTAGACTGTCCCAATTTTCTAGACTTAACAAAAATGTAACCTTAAAAGCTCAGTGGGACCATCTCGTTCGTTTAAAACTGCTATGTATATATATCTGCTAGCCTGGTACATAAACCAGAAAACTATTTTAATGAAGAGTTTCACGTCTTGGTTGCAGATTAGATCATTTGCCAGCTGTCTCTTCATATGCATAGGATGCGTTCTCCTGGTTTATTTTATTTCCCTTGTCTCATTGGCACCTCTTACTCTTTGGCTACATTTTATTTGGTGACATGCTGCAAATTTTTCCCCTTTTTCCTAGCAGATGCATTCCATGGTTGTATTGTAAGTGCTTCCCCGTGTTTTAACGGGAATGCTCTTGCTTATTGGGTTAAACGTAAGTAGGAAATATGGCCTGGGATGATCCCAATTGCTCTTGCCACACCGAGCCTCACCCAAATTTAACTTACTGCATTGGCTCAGGACCTCGTTTTACCTTTCCCTAGGAGAGCACCACCACCCTGCCCGCTGCCAGCGCCGTTTCATGGTGTCACCAACGCTGGACCGGCCGTGGCGGCCTCCCTGTCCCTAAATACCCTTCCCTGGGGTGCGCCGGGGCCGGCTGCTTGGAGCCTTGCACCTTCTTTTTCTATGAGACTTTCCCAGGCAGCAAAAGGAGCCGTACACAACGCATGGTCCACACAAACAGTGTCCCCGCCTTGGAGAGAGGGGCCCTTTCAGTGGCCCCCAGGGAACTTTGATGGTTTTTTTTAGGAAATAATTTAGACCCCCCGCTTCCCTTTTGCAGAGGGGCCCGGCTGCTGGAACTCGATGAATGTTTTTTTCCTTCTTATTATCAGGAAAATCCCAGGATTTCTGTGCTCACGCGTGGTTTCCTTACCCTCCGTCTGCATGGAGCCGGGCTCTCTGGGGGCTCCCCGCAGGTTGGGGTCAGCCCATGTGCCGTGGGACAGGGCAGGGGCTTCCAAACTTCCCAAACTGAGCCCAATCCTGATCTTGGGCATCCCCTTCAGTTCAGGGCTCGCTGCCCCTGCTGCCTCTCGGGCATGCCATGCAAAAGCCTGGGGGATAGGTCTTGAAAGGATTTATTAGATCATCCGTGTCCGTCTTGCTGCTAATTCAGAAGTGCTCTTAGTGTTGAATATTTTGTGTAATTCAAACAAACTAGGGGAGTCCCTGCACCACTGTGTGTTCTGTACGGTGGAGTGAAATGAGTGAATTAAGCCTAACTTTGAACAGCTCACCTTCTCAGTTTGGCAATTAATTTGACAATTAATGTATTTTCTCATGTGAACATTGTGGCCTGCCTGATTCTTAAGCTAACTTTTTTTCCTGTCATTTATGCCGAATACTAAATATCTGAAACACTCAAGTGAAATACATCTGGTTTGTCTCTCCTCTTTTTATCTGAAGCCAAACCATCCTCTGGGGATGCACAAATAGAAGTGGCATTTTACTACCACTCATTAAAAGATGAGGGGTTTATTCAGGACCTAAGAAAAATAAGCTTTCACTAGTCGGACTGAAAATATAAATAATACAGGTTGAAAATAGAAGCAATGTGCTACTTGTAAAATGATCTTGAAATCACATCTTCTTAAAGATTAAATTGCATCTGAGAGAAGACGGTGCGAGAGGGAACATATTGTACCCCCCTTCCCTTCCCCAGGACGTGGGCTTTTAGCTCAATGAACTATGGGCTTTGTAATTAGCAGCAAGGCGATTAGATCGTCCACATTTCTGGGAGTAATTTGTGCACTAATTGTGTTTGATTGTTTAATTACTCTTGCTTACTGTAATTGAGGAGAGGTAGCGAACCCCTTTGCACGAGCTCCTACAGGTTCCTTAGCTAGCAGTTGCACGTGCTTCACTACATCCCGTATTATCAGGAGAGTAACATAAATTTAACCATCCTCAGCGCCAAACTGCAAAGAAAATTCTATAAATGGCAAGGGGAAAGAAGCTGGATTTGAAGGCAATTCAAATGAATTCCCAATTTTGTTCAAAATCGTTCTGATGTGTGTGGCAGGAACCAAAAGACAAGAAATAAACTGAATAGAACCCCCCCCCCAAAAAAAAAGAGGTAAAAAAATTGAGCATGATAGAGGTGGAGGGGAAAATTGCAATTAGAGCTGGTGAAGCTGCAAATAGTCTCCGGGATCCTGCACAGCTGGTAGGTGGGAAACTTTCCATTGCAATTGACGTTTGTCTTGGGACACTGATGACATGACACAGGGAGCGAGCTGGGGTTTAATTTTTGAAGCTGTAGAGAGATGCAAATGAATACAGGGATTGTAGATTTGGAGGTGGAAACTCCAACCTGTAGCTTTATATGGGCTGTGAGAAAGGCAGGAGGAAACGTGAAGAACAGTGAATTAACTCTTGCAATTGTTGTGAAAGTCACATCGGTGATGTCCACAAGGAGGAACTACTGCTGGGTAGACTTTGCATCCAGGAACAGATCTTCCAGCATGGTCCCACTGGTTGTAGCTCCTTTGACGTGGTTTATCACTGATGAATAATCACCATAACACAGTAGGAGCCTGGTCCAGCTGACCTTGCACGGTGGAATTTGCTGGGGCAAATTACTGGTGCTGTGGTTTCTGCAGTTCCTCCCAGATGTCGCTGCTTTGGCATGCTGTGCTTGGTACTTTAGGGCTGATGAGTCTACTGCCTGCTGAGAGGCAGCTTTTGTTTTCTTTTGCCGTTTTATCCATCTGAAAGAATTGTTGCTTTAGGGTGCGCTGAGATGGAGGCTCTTCCAAGTGAAGAGATAAGAGAAAATGTCTTCAAGATGAAGTGAGGGAGTAAGCTATAAAACTTGGAGATGCGGCCGAGACAGTGAGGAGGAAGGTGGAGCCGAGATATCAGCAGAAGTTATCCCAAGTGTCAACCTCTGGTGAGACTGGGCAACTTCCATCTGCATCAGATGTCCAGGGAGAGCAGGGCGATGCTTCATCTCCCGTGGGAGGGAGGTGGAGGGCACCGAACGCCGCAGCACGTGGTGTGCTCACACGAGGAGGAGGACCACAGAAATACCTATAAACTAGGAATTCCTTCATGCCTGGCTTTGGCCAAATGTTTGTATGGGAAGATTTGGTGTCTGAATTTTTTTATTTTTTTTTTTCCTCCTGGAATGCTGCAACATTTACTGCAGCCTTGGCAGCAGCTCAGCCCGTGGCCATCAGTGAAGACCAACTAGCAGGTGTCCACTGAGCTTGTGAGCGGGACAAATAACTTACAAATAACCGTCCTCTCCAACAGTACGTCTCCTCCAGAACCAGAGGTCTGACGTTTGTCAGCGCCTCTGCTCGAGGTCTCCCCCGTCCTTCCTTGGAGGATGGGGACCTTCCATTGTCCCCAGCGCTGGTGACAGCGAGGAGGAGACGTCGCCGCCCTAATGAGACCTGACAAATGGGCAATTGGGCTGCTGCTTAGGGAATTTAATGGTTAATTTCCATAGCGCCGTGTGGGGGCAAAGGGCAGGAAGAAGTAATCCTGTTGCAGAGCGGGTTTGGGGATGCCTTTCCGTCTGAAAGGTGCTGGGGAAGCTGGAAAGATTGAGTTAAGTAGGATTTCTGTGTCAGCGCCCAAGACCTTTTATAAACAGACTGTATGATCTAAATACCATGTGACTATTTCCCCTAACTGCAATCCGGTATCGGATTCAGAGTTGGGCCATGCCATTTTCTATTAGGTTGGTGCGTGCGCTCTGCTACGCGTGAGCAGAGGTTCAGCGCTGCAGTAGCCGATATGGAAGCAAAAACTGCTTGGCAAATATTTTTGTACAATTCTTGGTGGTTTTGGCTGGAAGCCATGAGCTGAAAGGGGCTTGTGAGGAAATTAAGAAGTCTTCCTGCCCTTGATGAAGCTTCTTAGGGCTTACAGACCTCATGAAGAGAAGTCATATTTGCAGAAAAGTATAGTTTTGGATGATTTGGGGGGAAAAAAGTGAACTGAAAACAACTTTTTGTCAAACGTCTGCAGGTTTTAAGACAGTGCATCCATATATATATATCTCCTTCCTCTAAAAACAGAACAGTAATTAAATTTTATTTTTGCATGTGGGTCTAAAACCAGGGAGAATTAGTGTGCTGAACAGTAATTATTGAATATGTCCGATTTTATTCAAAATATTTTTTGCTTTTCCACTCTGTGAAACATCAGTATTACCTTCAGCCTCAAAGCGTATTTTCTCTGTTGGATGCAGTGTATTTGTACGCGTATTTTGCCCCCTGTGAAAGACAGATCTGTGTGTGCCCATGTGTGCATACTCAAAATACTTGTGAAATATTGAGTATTCCAGTTTCTGGCAGTAGGTACTTCTGTCTATGCTCACTATGCGTGTATGAAATGGCCAGGTAGAAGACACTCGCTGTGAAGAGCGGTGGCTATAACGGTGGCAGATGTTCTGCTCCGTAAGGACTTTCCACTTCAGTAGCTGCCATAGTTCAAAACGGTGGCCGGGCTGGCCTTGCTCCGCTCGGCTCAGGATTGGTTTGAACCCAGGGGCTTTTAAAATTTTAATTCCTTGCCTGTAATTAAATCCGTTTCAAACCTATAAAACAGAGGTGGGGAATTGGATTCTATATATTCATTTGTGGTTCTTGCAAGTCATTAGAAGTGGTGCTGGCAATTAAGCTGCTGAATTACAAGAGGCAGGATGTGAGTATTTTTGGCGTGCAGCTGGAGGATTTCTGCCACCCTCGCAGGCAGGACTAACAGCCTCTTGTCTTCCGAATCTGACAGCTCGGCAAGTACTAACAGCTACGCTCAGGCACTCGGAGATGGGCTGAATGAGCGCTTGGGCCTTAAAAGGGAGCGTGTACTGTAGAGAGGAAATTCATGTCCTCAGCTGGAAGACTTTAATCAGCACTGTAAAGTGCTTTTTGTGAATATGCTGAGAAAACCCAAGAAATTATTTTCTTATTATACTTGGGAGGAATTCTTAGGATGCTTAGGGACATGGTTTAGTGGTGGACTTGGCAGTGCTAGGTTTACGGTTGGACTTGATGATCTTAAGAGTCTTTTCCAACCTAAATCATAGAATCACAAAATGGTTTGGGTTGGAAGAGACCATGGGCAGGGACACCTCCCACTGACCAGGTTGCTCAAAGCCCCGTCCAACCTGGCCTTGAACATACAAATACGTGCCCTAAAAGTGAACTCTCCTGGAGAGGACATGTCTACCCAGTGCTGTTGCTGGTGCAGCTGATGGCTCCTGTTGTCCTCGACTCAGGACCATGAGGACACAGTTGGCATTTGGCCAACTTATCTCCGTGTGTGTTTAGCCACGAGGAACTCAAAAATGTGAATAGCCCTGCATCCACGCATGTGCCCCGCTCCCTGGCCGAGGCGGGCTCCAACTGGCTTTGCTGGGGGCTCCTCCTCCAGATCCCACATTTCTTTCATCTTTCCCGGGGCTGGGAGAGGCTTGTTTTATTTCCTTTCTGCTTCTAATCAGGATTTCATTTTCCCCTGGTTGCATTTGTGGACTAAACCCAATGGAAATTAGCATTTTCCTCTTCATAAGATTAAAACAACAAAGCCTAATGCACCACACTACACATTATCTGCTTCCCTCACTATTTTNGGAGATTCAAGAGGGATATCAGGAGGAATTTTTTTACTGTGAGAGTGACAGAGCACTGGAACAGGCTGCCCAGAGAGGTTGTGGAGTCTCCTTCACTGGAGACATTCAAAACCCGCCTGGACGCGTTCCTGGGTGATGTGCTCTAGGTGACCCTGCTCTGGCAGGGGGGTTGGACTAGATGATCTTTCGAGGTCCCTTCCAACCCTATGATTCTATGATTCTATGATTCTATTTTCCTCTTCATAAGATTAAAACAACAAAGCCTAATGCACCACACTACACATTATCTGTTTCCCTCACTATTTTTATGGATTCCACAGTGTTTTAATTAAAAGGGGTGTTTTCAGATAAGAGCCAAGAATAACGACAGCACCCCCCCAGCCCCTGACGGCCACGGCGCTGCTGGTCCTGTGTGGGTCTCTGCTGCAAGAAGAACATTTGGAGCCAGAGGTGGAAGGTTACATCCTCCCCGCTGGAACATCTTTCCTGAGAAAAACAGACACGCACACACAAAATGATTTATTAAATAATAGGTACCACGCTTTCAAAGTTGCTTAGGGAAATATCTGGGTATTGCAGATCTCTTGGTCAGTCTGGGTGGAAAAAAACCATCCCAACCCTGTGTGTGCTGGAGGGATGCCAGCGGCCAGGGGAAGCCGGCGGCTCCTGCCTGCCTCGGCAGCCGCATCCTCTCGGGGCTTTCCTGTCCCGCTTGGTTTTGACTCATGTTTTCATCATTTTTTAAGGAATTATAATAATATGAGCTGTGTATTTAACGATGCATTAGTGTTGCCTGTTGCTGGAGGGCTCCCCATGGTCTGCGCGCAGGGATTGGGATGCTCCTGAAGCTGCTGGTTGTGGGACGGCTTCACAAGTGGTGCCACAGTGGGTATTTGTTCCTGCTTAAATTCCCCTAAATTCTGCTTAGTTCCCTTCGTTCAGGGACATGGGAAAAATAACCCTGCACTGGTTGTCAACAGCACCTCAGAGGGAATAAGACCCTTTGGAGCATGGATGAGGAAAATGCAATCTTGGGGCAGAGATGAGGAAAATGCAGTAGTCACTTTATGTTATTAACAGCAGCCAGGTGAAGGTAGAGCCAACATGCAGCTCCTCACCTTTCCTGAGACATGTGGAAAGTAACATGGAGCTTCCGGTTTGCCGAAAAGGTGTATTTTTGGAGGGTGTGAGCCTGTGTTGGAGTGTGGGTGTGGGAGACCCATCGCTGCTCCCCCGGACATCCCGATGGATCTCCATCTACCCTCTTTCCTTTCTTCCCAATCCAATTCTTCAATTTTCTGATATTTTCTAAAAGAAGAAATTAAATCCTGTCACAGTGCAGTCTCCGATGATTTCGTCAACGTCCTACTGAGGTTTTTGCAAGCCCGTTGCTGACTGGTTAGATTGTAAATGGTGATGAACCCAACTGCCCTTCCCCTTGGCTCCTGTTTGGCCCGGAGAGGGTTTTCCCGAGTCCCGGTGGTGCCGGGGATGTCACTGAAGCTGAGCCAAAGTAGCCACGCGGCTGCCTGTCCCCGCGGGAGGGCAGCCGAAGGTCCATGGGACCACCGTGGCTTTGGTGAGGTGGGGTTGCTGGGGGCGGAGGTGGTGGCCGGGCTCCTGGCGGGTTTCCCCCTGCTCATCCCTGTTCTCTGCCGTCGCCCAGGTGAGGTTCTTCGGCCGCCGCATGAGGACGTCCTCGCCGGGCGATGGCCTCGCAGCCCGCGCCGGCCTGGGTGCTGCTGCTCTGCCTGCTGGCCGCTCGCCCGCCGGCCACCCAGCCCCGCGACTTCACCGTCAAGGACATCGTCTACCTCCACCCTTCCAGTAAGCCACCCTGCCGCGGGGGTCAGGACGGGGGCCAACGGGTGTAAAGGGTGGTCGAGCTGCGGAAAGATTAAAGAAATATTCCCAGTACTCAGGGTGTAAAACCGGGGCGTTGCTTCCCAGAGGGATTAAAGGGCAGAAAGGGTTACAGAACGGCAGTCGCTGCGTGTGCCGGGGTGTTTTGCGCGCTGTTTTCTGCCCCTCAGTAATCTCACTGGCCACAAAGCCAAACCCCGTGGCCACGCGGTTCGCCTGGGCACATCCATAGCTGTGCGAGGGCCAAACGCCACCGTTGGCAGCTGCGGCTCCAACCAGCCGCTCCTGACGTTATTTCCGTCGCTCCCCCCAAGCAACCCTATAGCGAAGTTGCGCATCTTCAGCTCTTCCACGAACTCCCCTCTCGCCAGTCTGCTCACTTTGTCGGTTCCAAACTCACTTCACTCTAGAGGGAGAGCGCTGTGCCCGCCATCTGCTCCCAGGGAAAACTCCCCGCCCTCCCAAATTTGGCTGAAAAATTTATATTCAGTACAAGCAAGCTGGAATTCCTGTTTTCTGCTGTAACCACGACCTGCTAGCGCTCGGGGGCGAATTTATTAGCACTGTCGTGTCCTGCCACCCCAAGCTGTTCCCCCAGGGCAGCCCCACCAGGGATGCTCCCAGGCGACTCGCGGGCCCCTTCCCAGAGGAGCCTGGGGAAACAAGCAGCCAGTGCCTCTTCCTTCACCTCTCCTGCCCGTCAGGGTCTGTCCCAGAGCCGGTGGGCAAGGGGGAGGCGGTGGAGGGCAGGGAGAGGTGAGACGTGGCCCGTGGGACTGTGGAGGTTCAGCTTACTTCGCCCCGCGGAGATAAACGTGACCCCTTTGGCTTCTGAGGAGGTGGCAGCATCTCGAAGATGTATTGAATGTGCTACAGAAGCCCTGCCAGGAGACCACTTTAGAAGTTACGCTCTTTGTTTGGCGAGATAAATTAGGACGGAGTCTGCTGTTAAAATCTGGAGGTTCGGCAAATTGGTTTTTCTTCCCTTTGGGGACATCAGCCTGCCTGCAAAAGGGGTAGCTCCTTCCCCTGGTGGGACAGAATCCAGAAGTATTTTAATCCATCTGATATTTTGCTATCAGCAGTGATAAAGTAGCAGGATTGGATGTAAGCTCTGATACCAAGCGAATAAGCGCTCCTTGCTCACATTAGCTCGCTTTGAAGTCAGCAGTGGGAACCTTTGCTCGGCCAACACGGCTGAACTGAGTCGTTATTGTATCTGTACGTGCCTTTCCCGCACTGCTGTTGGTGATGGGATTTTTACAGATCAGGCCCAGCTTGATGAGGTCGACAGGTATACTTGTGGACAGATACGTCTTCAAGAGAACAAATGCTGCTGTGTGCCTCTGAAAAGCGTAGTAGAACTGGATTAATTGGCTCCTTTTAACTGAATACTGTCTGTTCCTTTCAGCCACGCCATATCCTCATGGATTTAAATGTTTCACCTGCGAAAAGGCAGCAGATAATTACGAATGCAACCGATGGGCTCCGGATATCTATTGTCCAAGAGGTAACCAGCCGCACGCTAACATTGAATTTAAAGCCACCTTATGACAACCGCTCTCTGTCCCCACCCTGGGGGGTGACAGAGCCCCCTTTATTCCTTACGCGTACTGGGCTGCTGGCGAGTGCTGCTCCCGCCTGTAAGCCTCCTCGCCAAGAGAGATGTGTAAGCGATATGAGTAATCCTTTAAGCTTTTCTGTCTCTTTGCGGTGGGTGAAGTTTACGACTTTCATCTGTTCCCTGTACTCCTCTAGCTCAGCTGGAAATTAAATCAGCCTGACATTTATTTAAGGGTTGTATTTCTCTTACTGGTGAGTACGGGACTGTTTCTCGCTTTGTTTGTGTCCCTCCCCCATGGCACAAGCCCACGCTTCAGGGCGGCCGAGGCTGCCTCCTTTTTGGCTGGCGCCAAGGTATTTTCAGGATTTTGGGCTCATAACTCCCATCGGAGTCTGAAATTGGGAGCAGCTCAGAAGGGGCTTAGAGATACAGGCACCCAAATATCAGATGCAGGTATCAGTGAGATCCTCAGACCTCCCCCTCCCTTACTGCCTCTCTTTTTGAGATGCTCGCCAGCATTAAGATGTCCACAGCCCCTGAGGAAGCCCTGGATGTGGGCTGGATGTGGACTGTGTCCCCACCGGTGTGGGAACCACGTGTGGGCAGGAGGCAGCCATCATGGCAGAGGGGCAGAGGGATGCTCCAGGGACAGAGGGATGCTGTGAGGACAGAGGGTTCCTGCCAGGGCTGAGGGGCAGCGGGATGCTGTGGGGACAGGGGGATGCTGCGGGGACAGAGGGATGCTGCTGGGGCTGAGGGAACAGGGGGATGCTGCAGGGACAGAGGGACGCTGCTGGGGCTGAGGTGACAGAAGGATGCTGTGGGGC
>VXBO01008862.1:33825-75776 GCA_013400135.1 Rhinoptilus africanus | reverse complement strand
GTTTAGTTTCTTTTCAACCCATATGTCTCTATCAGTCTTATTCTCTCTCCCTTTTCTGGGAAGGGGGAGAGAGATAAAAGAGAGCATCTGTCATTTGTTTAGTGGCCAGCCCAGCCGAAACCATGACACTCAGAGAAGAGAGAAGCAGAGAAGCTGTTCTGCTGCAGCTTTCCTATTCTTCATTTCTCTCAGAAGATGAGGAAATCTTCCATGCTTGGGCCCTTGCCTGTTAAAAGTACAGTAATTGCCACATACCTAAAAGACCTCTGACCTATTTCTCTAGAAACTGAGTAAGCTTCTTCCCCAGAAATGTCACTGACTCCTGACAGGCAATAGGACAAGAGGGAACTGCCTCAAGTTGCGCCAGGGGAGGTTTAGATTGGATATTAGGAAAAATTTATTCATGGAAAGGGTTATCAAACATTGGAACAGGCTGCCATCCCTGGAGTTACTTAAAAGACGAGTAGATGTGGTGCTGAGGGACATGGTTTAGTGGTGGACTTGGCAGTGCTAGGTTGGTGGTTGGATTCAATGATCTGAAAGGTCCCTTCCATCTTAGACACTTCTGTGACCTATGGAAATTTACACTCCAATATCACCAGGTTACTGAGAACCACCTTTATCAACACAGTAATAAATGCCTCAGTACTGACCACTCTGAAGACATCCCTGGGTTGCCATGAACCAGGCTAGGGGACTGTGAGATGAGGCAGGGTTATTCAGCATCTAAAGATAAGATCAGAAGATCTGGCAGGATTAAGGACCACACAAAGTCAAGGTCTCAAGTTCTCTGTGTTCTCTCCCAGTACTCTATCCCAAGGATGTGATGTAGTTGAGTTGTCCTGGCACCGTGTCCTGTTCTTAGATCTAGTTAGCAGTAGCTCATTTTCCTTATATTTATTTCATTTTTTCTAATGAAGTCATTGACTGTAACTAAAGGAAGTGGGTTTAGATTATATAAAGAAATTCCAGTGCCTTTACCTCTCTCACACAAATCTCAACATAACATTTCCATGGGTCTAATCCTGTAAACCTTAATAGGAGAAACTGAAACATACCACCACACAAGATAATTCCTACTAATAAAATATGTCTCTGCCTATGGGATTATCTTTCAAGACTCCAGTTTCTAAGAGTAACTGACTGCGTTTAACAACTTTCTGCTGCAGAAGCATGTAATTAAGTAAATTTCTCAGTTTAAAACTTAAAATATCAATATTTCAAATTTACATACATATTTTTAAAATAATTGTTCAGTCCAGAAAAGGCTGAAAATCCAGGTTTAGACAGGATAATATAAAAAGTCTGTAATAAAAACAAGCACAGGTTGGTCACCAACCAAAAGAAAATCTGTAAGGTGCAGACAATGCCACATTTTTTAAGAACACAAATTAAAATAAAGTGCAGGCCTCTTGATGTCAGTATTACTGTATTTGTTGATTTCTGTCAAGCCATTCAGACTGATGCCTTTTTGAAAGTATACTTAATTTCATTAAACAAGTTCCTACTGTTTCTCTTGACAAGAAATGCAAAGTAATTGGAACAGGGGAAGTAGGAAGTAAATAATAAACTTTAAAAATGAACTAAACTCCAGGACATTCAGCCCTCTGTAGGATGTTAAAATTTTATTCCCTGTGCAAATGGCTCTAATCCATAACACTTTACTAGTGAATGTCAGCTAAAATCATTCCGTCAATTTGGGATATAATTTCATCAGCATTCATGATAGGTTCAGGACTCAAACTGCACCCAAAAGGTAGATAGCCCATTCAGCTGAACTGACATCTTCACTACAGAGTTAGTTAAGTAGTTATACGAGACAAAATGATACCTAGATCATATTACAGGGGGGAGCTCCAACAAAACTCCTCATTTGCTCATCATCGCCTCATCTGATCTTTACTCAGTAAATTATATGAAAATTCCTCGTTTGGCCTTGATTTCACTAGAAATACCATGACATAGATACAGGCATCTTAATCTGCATTATGATGGAACTAAATTAACAGTGGGAGAAGACCAGCTTTCTGATGATACTTATTAGGGTGATATACTTCACTCTTTAAGCAGCATGTGTATTTTCCAAGTACTGCCACAAATTGTCCCTGGCTTCTTGTCTTACACACTCTAATGTGGTCCCCCTGAAGTCCAAACATTATCCGATTATTTTTAAGAAAAAATAGAAACTTTTATAAAATTTGGCAATCAGCTGTGCATCATAAAGTTACCATAGACTTTCTTCTGGAACTGGGAAGTGAAACACAGTTATCATTCCAGTGTCTAATCCTCAGATCTGCACCAGTCCTTTGCTAGTGTGAACTAAGGATAAAGGATGTGTTTTAAGCCAGTCTGTGAATACAGTTAATGAATTACTGTTTAGAGAAAGAGTACAGTGGTCTACAGCATTAGTGGGTTTTTCCTGTTCCATTATTTTTACAATAGGACATATCATTTTCATGCTGAAGACATTTTCCTTTCTAATATATCAAATGAAACATTATTTGGAAGAATATTTTCTTATTAGAAAAGGCATAGAAGAAACTTGGAGAAATGGTTCAAAATATCTATTTTCCTGGACACACACTGGGATGAGAATGACAAAACCCGACTATTATTTAATAGGTTTGAAAACATTCTAATGCCTTTGAATGTATAAACCTTTTAAGAATACATATAATTGGTTCCTATTTCTCTGTTTCTGTCATGCAAATGTGACATTTAAGTTTTTACAATCAAAGGTAAAAGAGGAAATTTTTCTCCTGATCAGGAATTAGAAATGGTTTGACCACCAAATCATTCCTTTAAATTGTGACAGGTCTCAAGCTCTCCAGTGAGGTATTGTCGTGGTTCAGCCTCAGATGGAAACAAAGAACCACGTGGCCGCTCTCTCAAACTGTCCTCCCTCCCGGCTCCGCCCGCCCCCGGCGGGGAATCGGCAGGAAGAGGGAAAACCCGCGGGTGGAGACAAAGGCAGTTTGACGGGACAGCAGAGGGAACACGAGAGCAGCAGCACCCGCAGGGGAACGTGCCAACACGGTGCCGGTGCCACCGCGCACCGGCCGGAGCCGGGACGCCCCCGCCCGCTGCCAGCGGCGCCTTCCCGCCCCCTCCCCCGGCAGCTCCCGGCTCCAGAGCCGGCCTGGCTCCCACGGGATGGATACCGCTGTCCCTGACGGGGCCCGGGGAGAGTTAACCCCGAGCCAGCCGGAACCAGGAAAGGTATCAAAAGCTTTATTGCACAGATGGGGAGAAAAGACATACCACATTCATCTTGGAAGTGCAGAAGGGACCCTGCTGACCTGGCGTTTAGGCATCTTCAAGCCTGTGAAGGGGTTTTGCTGCCATGTGTGCATGCCAGATTACTTCAAGACCGCTTTTCAAGGCTCCATCTTCCGTCAGACTCCAGTTCTTTTACTAACCTAATGATCCACTCACAAATACTTGCAAAGGCCTACTTATCCTGGAAAGAGGCTCTGAGCATGTTTCTATAAATGGGTAAAAGATTATATAGTTTAATAATTTCCCCTGTTTTAGCTCAGAAAAATTATAGATTCACTCCAGTTTAAAAAAGAAGCTAAGTCATGGGAAAATATAGGCAGGTAATCAAAACCCAGGCATAAGAGCATCCAACAAAATGTGGGACTGACATGTACTTTATGAATTCATGAAGAAAATTTTGCCTACGCTGAAAGGGCCTCTTTGTTAGAAAATTGGATTGTCTTTAAGTGCAAGAACACGCATTATGCAGGAAATATGATTCCTGAATTCTGTTCAACTCTTATTAAAGAGTTGCATCTGGCTAGGTATGGACAGCTGTGGCCAAAGCCAGCGCAGATAGAGCTGGGCTGTGAAGAAGTGGTACAATTGCAACTTCATGGCACATCCTGGGAAACACAAGATGCACAGCCAGCAGCACTGACAACAAAGCGGCATGAAACCTCCTTGAACACTACCTTCATATTATGATATTATGCCCATTTTCGTGGGCAGTGGAAATGCACAAAGTCACCCAAGATACAAGTGAGATAACTGCATAATACTCCCTACTGAGTATTATGAGTATGAGGCCTCTCTGCTGAGGAGGAATTGATCTTGCACATCAACAATGTTCACTTTCTTTACTTTCAGGGATGTAAAGATCAGTATAACCAACATAGTTTATGTCACAGGGATTAGTGGGATCTTTATGCCAAAGCAGCTGTTTGTCACATGTTTCTCAGACATGTCTCCTGAAATCAGTAGAAGTAATTTGGTGTAAAATCACCAACAGCCTACATAGGATCAAATTCCCATATGCTCTCTTGTCCTGCTAATGATTTAATTCTTAGTGTAAAAATCCCTCATTAATAACAGTGAAAAAATTATTTTTCTCACTGAAGTAGGAGTCTTAGTTCACAACAGGGTTATAAATATTTTTGGTTTCATGATGACAACAGTTGATAACTCTTGGTAGCAGAGATTAAGACAGTTACACAGGAGCAAAAAGTTTGTTCATAATTACAAATCAGGAAAAAAATATCTACAACAATGAAAGTAGTCTTGAAGTATGGTACGATATAGTCTATAGGATAGACAGCCAGCCAACACGGTTCTCACAGATGACAGGGGGACTTCTGTTACTAATTTAAATGAAAACAGGATAAAATCCAAGTTCAGACAGAAGCAATACACTAAGCCCTCACTATTTCCATTACAACAGTATTCTGGATGTCTAGCCCAAAATGCATTTTTATTGGGAATAAAAGAAATATATGGAAATGATAAAAATTTAAAGTTTTATCCATAAAAAATATCATAAGAGATAGCATTGTCAAAGGTAAATCATTATTGTCAAGCAGCTTGAGAATATGATGTAAAGAAGATAGATACATGATGTGGCTTTTACCACTAGGGAAACGCAAGCCCAAGTGGTACAAGTGGTACAAATGTCATTTTATAGTGCAAAATAAGTGAGGAAACTGTTCACATGACAAGCAGATGCCTTCTATTTCTAAAGAAAAATCTGATTGTAACTTTAAATCTTGTGTGGAAACAAGTGCTTAAACCATCAACTTGAGCAGTCTTTTAGAATGAGTATATAACATGAAAATGGACCTCTGAAGTCAGTGGGATGTTGCTGAAGGACACTAATGCCTGGATCCTCCAAAGTAAATAAGTACATCCTAGTGAAATTGCAGAAACACACTAACTGCACAGCTAAAATATATGCATCTTCCCAGAAAAAGTTCAAAATTATCATTGCTGTGAGATTTTTACCTTGACAAGTTGATATCTCTGGTTGAATCAACACTACAGGTGTAGGCAGAAGCGGGAGAACTGCAAGTCAGGATGCAACTGTTCCCTTGTGGCCAGATTTCCTCTCACCATACCTAGGCAGACAGGCAGGAGTCTGTGGTGAGCTCTCATACTCTCTGAGTTAGGGGCAATGAGAAGCATCAAGGCCTGCTGCATTGGCCATGGAAAGCCTCTGCCCTATAGTAAAACCTCAGCCTATGCAGATATAATTACACTTTCAACAACTGTCTGAACTATTAACAACAGCTTTTTGCAAACCTAAGCACATTCACATGGCAACTGGACTGCAAAGGTTAGGGATTTCTTGATGCAAGGTATAGTCTTTGAAGAAAATTCACCAGTATAATCTCAATCTGTTCAACAGACTGATCGAAAATTAGATGTCTTTGGCCAATCTTAGCTATTGATATATAGGGCAAATAAGAGAGATGTTAGAAGACCTTCTTCCTCATTTTCCTTCCACACATGGGGGTGTGGGAAGGTGTAGAAAGGGAAGAAGACAGCTAGCTACAGTTCACTGTTCCATATTATCAGCCAATCTACAAGATTTTCAGATAGAAAATATGCAGGAAAATAATAAAATTAAATTAGTTACTTTATGAAAGACAATCGTACTGAGCAGCCTGTGGTGAAAATGGTAGCCAAGAACATTAATTAATTCAGTCATATTTCCACATTCTCTACTGCACTTCTTTTTACTGTGTGGCACAAGCAAGAAAGGTGAAACATAATCACAGTATAATATGTCCAGTATGATCCAAATACACTGAATTTCTTCACTTCTGTGATGCCCACAGGGGGACATTCCTACCTGAAATGCCACTTGCATTACTGCAGCATTACTGCTGCATAACTTCAAGAGAAAGAAGAATAGGTAAGTAGGAATATTTTAGATATTAAGGAATATGTAGTTTAAGACAGCCTCTCTGCTTATGCTTAGCAGATAATTTAGGTGCTTCTTCTACAAATAACAAAGAGTTTTGGAAGGAGGAATTTTAGGGATAATAGAGGAAGAATTATTTATACTAATGAGCACTAAGTCTCTATCAGTTGACTTTTTCCTCATAGTAATTAGTGAAAAACATCTTAAACCAAGTACAGATCCTGACTTCCCTGATTATTGCAAACGTTCTGGGTGATACATTTAAGCACTTAACAGAGACACTAAAGTTAAGAGTGTGGTTGCCTTTGGCTTACACTTCGGTAGTCAACAAGCAATGAACATAAACTGTCAATTACAGCTCTTAGCAGACTTACAGTTTTAAATTCCACCTATAGCCCAGAGAGAAAGCCCCACCTCAGAGCAGTGGAAAAACCTTTGGTGCGTCTGCTTGCTGGTTTGGCACACTAGCCTGGGCCCGAGGCACGTACTCTGCAACTTTATTCTCTACAAAAGCTGCTGCAAGGATAATTTTGCTTTAGAGGAACTAGGTGCCCTCCATTCTGTTAAGATTCGATCTTGTGCTGAAGCCACACAGGCTCAGAGATATCACAGGCCAAATAGCTACCATTGGCAGGGTAAGAGAAGCCAAGTTGAAACAAAACCCCATACCAATGGCACATTGATGTTTGTGTCTTCAGATGAAACACCAGCACCTTCTGGAAATTCAAATGTCATGACTGGAATTTGGGAATGATTTTCAGCTTCCAAAAGAAATGTCACAAATGAGATCTATGAGGAGGGTTCCCATGCCACCAGGCAAACCACCTCCCTGATCTGAATTACCGAAAGCTTCACAGAGCCATATCTATCAGCTGGCATAAACTGCCATAACCACTCATTTCAGATGAACTAAGATAATTCATGCCAGTTGAGAGCTGGCCACTAAAAATTAATCAGATATTTATGAGCTGCTTACAAGTCTAAGACCTGTGTACAAATTATTCTGTACTATTTCACAAAATTAGACATAATTTCTTGACTTGCTAGTTTGGTTCTATGTTCTTTCAGGAGCGATAAATTCACCAAAGTGACAGTGGCAAGTAAAGTTTTTCTAGAAATTACTAACATTGCCAGTTATTTTGAGTGAAACAAAGGCTAAAGTTGTTCCCAGTTTTTACTGTAAATTATACAAGTGCCAGCACATGACTGGATAGGCTTTAAGATCTGAGTGTGATTTAACTTTTGCTTGTATAACATAAGACCTTTTTTTCTTGTCTGTTTTCATTTTTGGAAAAGACTCCTGGAATGTGATTGTTACATATAGAATCCCACAGTGTCCATTGCTGGAGGCCTATCTGATTTTTGAATACCATAAGAAATTACTCAGAGATTCAGTTTGGCATCTTCCATGGTTATATGACATGACAGTAAACCACACAAGCTCATAGAATATACTCTTTAATTAAAATCTAGTAAATGTAAGAAAAATCAACTAATCAACCCAGTTCACTAATGTGGTACAAAAAGTGGGGAAGTCCAACATGCCCTTAGTGAACTACAATAAATTGTGCTTCAGATTGTAATCAATAGTACATCACAAAGTGAGAGATTAATTAATTATTAACTAACTATAAGTTGAACACATGTCCTCCCACCCAAGGAAAGGAGAGCCAAACATTTATGGCACTAGCTCACACACATTCACACAGTTTGTTTCCCTGATTATTCACTGTAACATGCACGTGAATAAACATGTCCCTGAGTAAATATCTATGAATAGAAGACTAGAATTTAGATTTAGGCCCCTATCAGAGAAGTCAAATGCACAAGAAATCTTTCACACATTTAATTTCCACTTATTGCACCCAGCTGTACAGTACAAAGATTCTTGTTTTACAGCTGAAGCACTGAAGCCCAGAGAGGCTTAAGTTCAGACCCTGAAAGCTATTTAGCCACCTAATCTCTGTTGAGTACAGCATCTCTCAGGGTTCGTGTCTAAAAGATTTGACCCAGGTCATTCATGATACTTGCTCTAGAAACAATATTTTTTCCATAGCTTACAAAGTTTAAACGATTCCAGTCTTACGTTTAGTCACTGCCCATCTAAGAAATGTCATTTATGAAAGACTAAAAAAAATTGCGCCCTCTCACAAAGTGTTAACTGAGGTCCACTGCTTGTTCCTAGCTGTGTTTTTCTTAGGAGAGCAGAGTAATATTTTTTTCCACAGCTCTTTAGCACCCTCTATCTAATCAAAATTTCACCCTGCAAAGTTTTTTCTAAAGCAGGATAAAAATAAGGATCAGTAATATAGTAGTGTGTAACCAGAAAGCAAGGAAAATAAGAGGTTACAGGTCAGTTTCTACAGAAATTCATAGACACAAAAAAATACTATCTTGAAGGCAGAGAGATTTTTGCTACCCACTTCAGCAAAGAGTTGAGCCTACGACTGCTAAGTGTCTGACCACTCTTTCTGTGAAGAGTGTTTTTCTAATGTCCAGTCTAAATCTACCCTGTTGCAGCTTGAAGCCATTCCCTCTTGTTCTATCGCTAATTACCTGTGGGAAGAGACCAGCCCCAACCTCTCTACAATGTCCTTTCAAGTAGTTGTAGAGGGTGATGAGGTCTCCCCTTAGCCTCCTCTTCCTCAAACTAAACAGTCCCGGCTCCTTCAATCTCTCTTCATAAGATTTATTCTCCAGGCCCTTCACCAGCTTCGTTGCCCTCCTCTGCAATTGCTCAAGCACCTCAATATCTCTCTTGTATTGGGGTGCCCAAAACTGGACAGAATTCTCAAGGTGTGGCCTCACCAGTATTGAGTACAGGGGGACAATCACCTCCCTACTTCTGCTGGTCACACAGTTTCTAATACAAGCCAGGATGACATTGGATTTCTTGGCCACCTGGGCACACTGCTCGCTCATATTCAGCTGCTTGTCAGTTAGAACCCCCAGGTCCTTTTCTGCTGGGCAGCTTTCCAGCCACACTTCCCCAGTCCTGTAGCGCGGCATGGGGTTGTTGTGACCCAAGTGCAGGACCTGGCACTTGGCCTTCTTGAACCTCATACTGTTATGGTTGGCCCATTGATCCAATCTATCCAAGTCTCTCTGTAGAGCCTCCCCATCCTCATGCAGATCAACACTCCCGCTTAACTTGGTGTCATCTGAGAACTTACTGATGGTACAGTCTATGTCCTTATCAAGATCATTAATAAAGATGTTAAAGAGAAATGGTCCCAACACTGAGCCCTGAGGAACACCACTTGTGACCGGCTGCCAGCTGGATTTAACTCCACTGTCCACCACTCTTTGGGACTGTCCATCCAGCCAGTGCTTGATCTAGCAGATCATATGCTCATCCAGGCCAAGAGCAGCCAGTTTTTCCATGAGAATTCTATGGGGAACACTGTCGAATTCTTTTCAAAAGTCTAGGTAGATAATATTATACAATATTATATATACAGAAGACATGCTCCCTTCTGTAGGCCAGGCATGGAAGTGTAGTTACAATTTTCCTCACACAGGTCCAGTGCATCCCAAGATACATGCGCCAAAGCCTAACATATCCCACTTTCCACGCACACAGAGGCATGAGACTGACAGTGAAAATAGGCAAAAAAATTACAACATAGTAAGAATTCCAAAATGGGATGACCTTTCCATGGATGGTCTCTGCCCAGCATGCTGCGCGCTGGTCAGAGGCCTGTTTGAAGCTGCACAACACAGTGTTGCCAGCTTCTGAAGGGATGTTATCTGTACTAGCCTCTCTTTCTTTCTAGTGTTACCTTTAAAAAACAGTATTTTAAGTGACACTTTACAGTGTTCAAGTGCCTTTTTTACTGGTATCATAACAAACCAGCACCTCCTGGTGCAAAATGGATGAAGAAGACAGGAAAGCTACAATGATAGAAAAGAAGAACTGAGTGATCAGGACTAGAATTACATACATGGATGAAACTTAAACAGAAAATCGCAAAATGCAGCACCATTCCCTTAGGTAGCAGAACCAAAATATACCAGTGCAATGTAGGAACTTGTCAGTTCAAAATGACATAAAAAGCAAAAGCTCTGACTCAGATGCAGGGTGTTAATATAACAGGTGTTGGATCAAAATTAAGGCATAAACGTCCAGTAAACATACAAAAAGTACACACATAAACTTGTGTACTACATACTCATGTTCAGAAACAACTACTCCAAGTATGTACCAGCACAGAAAGAAGTCAACAACATCACCTTCAGCAACAGAGTAAAAAAAACCTTTAATCGTATCCTGCTTAGCAAAATAAAGGTAGCACAGGCATACAAGTGGCTTCAACAATCATTTTGTGGTATAGAGGAGGTCTTTTGTCACTAAGAAGAGGGGAAAAAATAAAACCTACCTCAGTGAAAGTGAAATTGTGAGCAGAATATATACATATAAGGCCTTGGTACACACATTTAAGCCACAAGTCAGAGGAAGGCCCTAACAGGATGGAAAAGGCCCTCAGAAGTGAACAAAGTTCAGAGAGAATCCGAGGTGCTTGTGATGCGGCTTTTCAGAAAAACAGAAGTTAGCACAGAGGTATAGCAACTTCCCTCCTGTCCCTCAGTGCCCATCTCCATCCTCTCACCAGAGCATTAACTCAGAATGCATGGAAATGGCTCCTTGGTAGGAATTAAGGAAAGTGTTAGGTTTTACAATGCAGGGACAGTAACAGCCAGAATCAGTTCCCTAGCTCCAAAGAAAGGAAAGTTCATTGTCATGACAACTCAGAGGAGGAACTGGGAAAGCAGAGAGCAGCTGGTGTTGGTCAGGGATGGGCGAGCAGCCTCTTTTCAAAATGCATATTACTTATACTATTTGACAAACTATTCCAATTGCAGAGCTCTCCTAAACTAGAGACTTAAACTCAGTGATTTAGACTAGTAGATGTTAATTCTTTTTCTCTTAAACCTCGTGGCTTTTTGCAGTTAATAAAAAAATACACACAAACATCAAGCCTGTCCTTCATATTTTTCTAGCACACAGCAACAAAACAACGTTTTAAAGCCCTTCTTGGCAAAACTGCTCCTAAACTTCTCTTTACAGCTGCATAACAAATTGGTATTATGTCACCCCTCTGAAAAGACAAGGTCAGGAAGCTAGAAATCTCTCCAGAAGCATAATTTAGCAATAGCTTATCTCAAATACAAATACGAAAATCACTGAAAAAATTATGCCAAGATTTCTGCTTTCAAGATTTTCTGCCATTGGAGGCAGAATTCTTGTCCAATTGCTTCCCAAGAACATAATATTGAATGCGGCAAGCCCATGGCTTAAGTGTTGTCTGATGCGCAGTGCTGCATGACCTCAAGTCAGTACAAGCCGCAAATGGCTTCCTGAGTGTGACACATGGCCACGTCACATCTCACCTTGTTTTCTTTGCTATCCAAGCAAAAAACACTCAACCTGAAAACCAAGAGGCTGAACATCCCACGCATTCAAATAAATATTCCTAACAAAGAAGAAAAGAGAAGCCCTTCTTGTCCCTTGTGGCGGCAGAGCTATGTACAAGCAGCACCACTAAGGGGATGAATCCTTACACCTGAAATACCTGCAGACCTAGTGACTCAACAGCCCAAGTATCAATTGGTTCAAAACAATAGTGTAAAGCAAGCATTTGCCTGAATTGTTTGATTATATCTTAAAATTTGTGAAATGAAAACAGTGATCTTTTTCCCCCACCCCATCTTACAGAGGAGTACAGTAAGACTTATAGAGCCAAGTAGTGTATAATAAAAAAATCAGAAATTTATTTATAAACCAAACAAGTAACACCTGTAGAATTTTCTACCCCCCCAATACTGTTGATGTCTCAATCACATAAATTATGTAATTTAGTATCAATGACATACAGCTCACTTGTTTCAAATAATGGTGTTTGTTAGGTATCAAGAGAGAATTTGAGGTTGTTATTTGCCTGATACATTTAGGTGTAATGCTTGGTCCCTGTGCATGACCTTCCAATCCAGACAGCAATGTCCTTACACATATTCCATCAGTAAGTCTAGAGCATACTTCTCTACTAATCATCATTATCTCATTTCCATTCTCCAATAACTTTTATACATTAAAGTAAACCCATCAGGCTCAGAAACCCAAGTAAATTGTCTTTTTTTTTGTCTCATTTAATAACAAGGCAGAAATGGGACTACAGCTTGAAAAGTATATGGTCCATATCAGTGTAAATGCACTGTTTATACTGCTTGCCAACAGCACGTTGTCAAATTTTCAATCCATAATACAGATGCTTAATTTGTAGAGAGATGTTTCCAAGAAACATTCTCCAGAATTAACAGACATTTTGAGAAAGGCACCAAGTAAGCACCTGGGATCACTCACTACTTAAAGTATAGAATTGCTTGGGACATGTACTAACAGGTATACTTAGATCCAACAAATATGATTCTGAAATTAAATTCAACAATAGCTACCACTCACTATCATTACCATGGTGGATGTGCAGCACAGTCTTACAAAAAAGAAGGAGCTCCCTTAAAATTGGAGGGGAAAAATCCCCTCTTCTCCTTGGTTTTAGGGTCTAGCAAGTAAACAGAGGAAGTCAGTGACTTCATATACTCTTCTGTAGTCTTTAGCAGGGGTCTCAATATGTATATTATTTATGCAAAATAATGTGTTCACAAAATAACACTTATCTAAAATACAGATCTGTGCCTGCACAGGTTTGGGAGCTGGTATCCCATTTACTCAGCAGGGAAGAAGTTGATTGCCTTGGATGAAATTTTAAGTAGTATTAGTCCAAACATATTACAGAATTTAGTCTTATCCCCTTGTTTAACCATACGCATCCAGTGTACTCTTTAGACAGTAGATGATAATTAAGCACAAATTACCTACTGTTGTAGTGAAATAAAGTAGGTAATTTGAAGAGCATGTATACACCTGTATGCATACAGCAGGAGTAAACATGAGACAATAGAACAGAGTCGGCACCAGAGAGCTCACTGAAGGAAGAGCCAGAACTAGCCTGCTGCTCCCACTTACTTGCAGCCTCAAAGAAACTTCACGGGGAGTTTCACAGCTACAAGAAAGCAACTGTGTATAGTCACTTGCAAGCATTAATACCCACTTTCAGAATACCACAATTAAAAATCAGAATAACTTAGTATATATTGTACGATAAAACATCACCAAATTTGTTTGGATACCATCATTTGCTAGTCTTCAGAATAGGAAGGATGAAAGGATTGAAAACTCCAAGGATTTGTGGAAGAAGAATGTCTGCTCCTTTATGGGTATCTGGTCAGGGACCTTTTTCAATGCAAAAAAAAAGGATAAGAAGAAGAGAAACAAACCATAAACAAGAACATAAAGGGACACAAAACTAATGGACAGATGATAAGAGAGAAAGCATATGTGGGAGTGTAAGAATGTTTATTACAGTAAGGTTATCTGATTGAGCATATCCTCTATTGGGATGATAAGGAAAAGGAAGGAGACAAACACAGATAAAAAACCCGACCAACTGGCATTAGCAAAGTCAATAACCAGGGGAGAACACCCCAAAACAACAAAAACCAAACCCCTGGTTATTCACACTAATTGTTGGGCTATCAAGAAACTGCAGGCTATATTGCTTTTGGCTGGGATACAGTTAATTTTCTTCATAGTAGCTCATACAGGGCTATGTTCTGGATTTGTGACTGTCGTGGTTTTGGCCAAATCGGCCAATGGCCAGTGCCAGATGCTCCCCCCCAGCCTCTCATGCATGGGGAGGAAGGGGAGAGATAAAGAGAGATTTACGAGTTTAGAAGAAACTAAACTACTGTAATGAAATATTAATGATAAGATAAAAAGGAAAATAATTAAATGGATACAATACATACAAAACCACATTAAGCTCCC
The DNA here is from genome assembly GCA_013400135.1 of Rhinoptilus africanus. NCBI lineage: Eukaryota > Metazoa > Chordata > Aves > Charadriiformes > Glareolidae > Rhinoptilus > Rhinoptilus africanus. The sequence goes on along the minus strand of VXBO01008862.1, from coordinate 61,713 downwards.
AGGATAATGTCAGCAGCAGGCACTGGGGAAGTCCCAGGCTGGACTTAACGACAAATGGGAACCAGGTTCCAGAGCTGGAGTCAGGAACCCACGAATCGGGATCAAAGTCAGATGAAGAAGCAGGGTCCTCCTCGGATGTCAGCCATTGAAGGACCCTTTGATCCTTCAGCTTTTATACTGAGCATGGGGCAGATGGGATGGAATATCCCTGTTGGTCAATTTTTGGTCACCTGTCCTGTCCACTCCTCCCTGCAGGTGGGACCCTTCTCTACCCCTCTGCTTCCGACCCTCTAACGGGGCAAATAATAAAATTAGCTGACCTTGGTTGTTATCGCAGTAAGTATAAGCAAGAGCCTTGCCGTATACGATTCCTTGGCACAAACTGTCTTATCGCTCTGAACGAACTGTTTCGGACACAACATGCTGTTAATTTCAGAGAGTTAGAAGAGGCCTAGCTAAGAAATAAAATTACTGAACAGAAAGTTGGTTCAGTTTTACCTCAAACCAGGACAGTGACCAAAACAGTATTGGTAGCACGCCCATGTTTTAAGTTATTGCTGACCAGTGATTACACAGCATCAAGGACTTCTCTCTCATACCACCCCACCAGGCTGCGGGTGCACAACAAGTTGGAAGGGGGCACAGCCAGGACAGCTGATGCCAGCTGACCGAAGGCATATCCCATACTATACGGCATCCTGCTCAGTTGGGGCAAAAGAAGAAGGGGAGGGCATTTGGAATTATTAAGCCCTGCTTTTCTGAAGATGGATGAACTCCTGCCTGCCTATCAGAAGTAGTGAGTGAACTGCATATTTTGCTTTGCTTGTGTGTACAGCTTTTGCTTTATGTATTAAACTGTCTTTATCTCAAGCCACAATTGTTCTCACTTTTACCGTTCCAATTCTCTCGCCCATCCTACCAGGGGACAGCGAGCAAGTGGCTGCATGGGCCTGAGCTGCTTACAGGGGTCAGCCCGCAACACAGGCAAAATGGGATTTTGCAACTGACAAAGATGCGAACCTCATGGAGGAGCATGTTGGAGAGGGCGGGTGGAAATATGCCAACCGATAAGGCAACGTGCAGGGCAGTGGGGAGCAGGGAGGAACAAAGAGAGAGAAGGCAGAAAGGCATATAAAGGTCAGTCAATACACTCATCATCTCAGTCTGTCCTATCTTCTTACTAAGCCCCTTCTTCACTATTATGTATGTGTCTATGTGCTGCAAGAACTAGGTGCCAGCTACGGCAGGGAACAGCATGAGTGGAATTGGTGCCAGCTACTGGAGGCAGACCAGGGTTGCAGGTGCCCTGGGGCTCTGGTGTCGCTACTGGAGCAAGTGTCGGGGTTCTAGCCACCAGCCACTGGTGTGGGAGTTGTGTGTCCCAAAAATCAACTGCTGGGGAGGCACTAGCATGAGTGAGGCAGGTGTGGGGCTTGGTGCCAGAGGCTAGAGCAGGACTGAGGGTCACAGCCCACATAAGTCATGTCAGCTCATGGCAGGGCAAGTGTCTTGTGAAACCAGGTGTGCGCTTGCTGTCAAACTTGAAGCTGGGTAAGCCAGTGAGTACAAGGGCCTGGGTCACGGTTGGGGTATTAGGCAGGCAAAGAATCTGTGCTTATATCCAGAGGGACCAGCGAGTATGGGATGCCTGCAGGACACAAGCGAGTGCTGCATGTTTGCTAGCGTCCACTGACCTGAACAAGTCAGCTAATAGGGCCCCATGGGGTGGGTAAGAGGGCCAGGATCTGGACAAGAGTACTAGGCAGACAGTACCAGTACTTGAGGGATCTAGTAGTAATGTGTATGTGCTTGCGAACCTAGAGAGCACTGTGAACATGCCTGCACCAGTGACCTGTCTACACCACATGAAAAGAAGGAAGAGGATGTGGCTGTCTGTGCTTATTTTACGTGGGTCCTGGATGTAGATACATACAGCTGAAGGCACAGCTTTTTTCTGTGGCAGTCTGTGACCAGCCATGTCAGTGTCCTCTGTGTGTGTCTCTGGGACACGAGCTGGTTTGTGAAGCTGCTTCTTCACTGCTGGTTGAACCTGCAAGTAGGAAAGCAGCAGCTACATTTCTCAGTCCAGGGCATACACATCCCCAGTACCCAGGTATCTGAGGCTAGGCTTCAGTAGCTGTGCAGCACGAATCCTGGGCCAGAGCTCCTGGAGGTGGTGGCCACTCCTAACATCCCAAAACAGCAACGTCCATTAGGACAACATAGTGTTGGAGACAAGCTGGATGTTCTTATAGTTATTTTTTAGTCCCATCAGTGGCTTTTAACTGTTTTGTCTCGGTGGCTTAAACCACAACAGAAGTTTTCTGGCACAGAACAACTGGTTCATCATATTGAACCAGCTAGGGCTGCTAATGAGAAATATTTATATCAGTGTTAAGGAGCAACAAGAGCAAGGCTGTTCCAGGAGCAGAGGGTGGACATAATGCAGGCTAGGCAGCACCCCTGCAACTGGGGCACAGGCCCACAGAACCTAAACCAGGCAAACCTTATTTCACAGCCAAGCAGAACCAGGTGGTGAGAACAACAGCTCCCATCCAAAGCCAATCCAGGAAATTCAAACATCAATTCAGGAATAGGTCTGGCCCAGGCACGCCTACAACACAGTTTAGGAGAGCATAGGATGCCACAGCCCAAGCTGAAATAGGATCTGCAGGCTCATGGACAGGGTTGGGCAAGGATTCCTGGTGAGGCTGTTTAGGCCCAATACTGCCCTCGGGGCTCTGACAACTGGATTCACGGATGACAGATTTAAACATGAATAAGTATTATTTTCTCTCTGATCAGCATGTATGTGTCAAATGGGCGGCAAGGCTGAGCTGTAATCCTTGTGCTGTATTTAGGTGTGAAGGCTGGAGAGAATTCACCTCTGTTGGTCTGCCTAGCCTCTTCCCCTCCAGAATATGAAATGGACATCTCACTGCATACTCCTGTCCTGTACCAGCATTACTCCCACTTTTATTTAGTTTTTTATTAAAAAAAACCAACTCATTTTCTTGCAATTATAATTTCTTTTAAAAAAAAGATAAATCAAAGAGCCAGCATAGTCGAGAGGCCATTATTACAAGTTCTCATGCTATACCAGAAAAAGCCATTTCCATCAGGTTTTACAGAACACATTTTTCAAAGGAGAAAATCCAAAGATTTCAAAGCCTACTTTTATAGTGCATACTCTGTATCGTGCTCTGACATCATCTTCTCCTCAGGAGAAAATACAGGAATATGTATCACATACCTCTTACCATACAACTGCTGTAACCTGGCATACAGATATTTTCATCTTACACAGATTGCTAGGTAATTGCAGTTGCCCGTGAAAACTAACAGGATTTGAAAGATGCTTCCTGGTTAGTCTGATAGAAATGGTGGAAAAAGGCAAAGAAGCCTAACATTCCTAGGCCACTGCCTCTCCTTCAGCCTTCTCTTGCCATTTGAATCTGCAAGAACAGGAAGATTAATTGCTCCCTTAACCTCAATGCCCCTTGAAAAAAAAACAACCTAGAACCAATACTACTGACTGCAAGAGCTACTATCTAGCAGAAACTCCCGGTCCTATTTGGCAGCAAAGACTCACTCACTATTTCTAAAACAACAAGTTTCACAAGATATTCAAAACCCTGTGTAACACCAAAGGCTATACGGAACATGGCTGAATAACAAATACATTCTCACATGGAATAAAGAGGAAAAAATCTCAGAAGATTACCAGGAAGTAGAAGCAGTGGCAATACTGTTAGTAAGACTTAGTCATGCTCTTGGCTACTCAGCATCAGAGCTTAGATACAATGTGTGACACCATGATGACACAGATTGTACAGTGCTTTCCACCTGGAAAGGGGAAAAAATGTGATCCACAGATAACTTGCCCTTTATTTCACACCAGTTGCTGTGTTCACACATGTCCTCGTATGATATTCATTCCATACATAGAGACCTTCACTGACCACATTAACAAGGTAATTCAGTCTGATTAACAAGGTAATTCAGACTAATTAACAAAGTAATTTCATCCTCTCAGGCCAAGAGCTAAACACATCAGTTCAAGCACTAACTACTGAGGTATGCTGGACCAAGTCGATCAAAAGATACTACCAGGTACAAACAGATGCTGCTGAATTGTTGGTGCTCCTTAGCATCTGTTACATCCTGTTATATGCTGGCAGCCACAGGAAGCTCCTCTGCCTCAGACACATTTCTGCTGCACAAGATGCAGCAGCACAAAGTCCATTTACACCACTGCTGGAACAGAAGTCAATCCAGTACCACTTCAGGAGGGCTGTGCCTACCTGCCCAGGCAAATACCAATCTGTCAACCCTCCAGAGGCCTCTCTGCTCTATAGAGGTATGACAGCTTGTTCGGAGATCCTTAACTTAGAGCTGCTTAACACCTAGCAGCAGCTCCAGAGGTCAATTTCACCTTTATGTTTGTTGATGAGAAAAAAAAATACTATGTTGCCTTCCCCACAGCTCAAAGCATCCCAAAAGCACATACAAATTTCAGTTTTGGTCCCCTTAATGGTCAGATATGCCAGCTCTACAGTGTTGTGCCTTTCATAGCATGTAACTCTTCACAAAAAATTGACGTCTGAATGAGGAGATATTTCAAATAATTTCAAAAATATAAAAATAATGTCCATCTGATGGCTGCATCTAACAGAGTACCACATGAGAGTACTCCAGCAGCTCATGAAAGTTTTCAGACTTTGTGGAAAATGCCTCAGGCTGGAAAATGACTGAGATTCCAAAACAATTCAGGCAAGTGCTGGAATAAAATACTGAAGTGAAACATCCTCGTGGAGCAAGATGAAGTGGACAATTCTTTTACTTACAATATCTGTAAAGAGAAAATCCAGTTTAAAGCAGGAAAAATATTTTAAAATTAAATCTTGTACAGAATGCCATCATAAGAATACAACACTTCTACCACTTCTGGCAGGAGGATGACTAGACGTATCATCCTGTAGTATTTAAGTCCTTGAGGGTCTATGAAGCATTTACTAATGAGTCTACGAAAGCTGATACCAAATAAGAAATATGTAATGTGTAGGCCTATAATGCTATACCCATGCATTCAATCTTCCTTGGGAAATTCTTAGCATTTGTGAATCAAAACACACAGATGTTCCCAGGAAAAGCATACAGAGTTATCAAAATAGGATATAAAAACCCTGCATAGCCTTCTGCAGAAAGAACATATCATTTCCATGGTTAGAAACACTAGCTGCATAAAAAGCATTTTGTTATTACAATCAATTTGGTAACGAATGTAGGAAAGCATCTGAGAAACAAAACCAAAGCAACCATGTCAGTAAATCTCAGCTTCTCTGCTAGAAACTAGGGGCTTTAAGTCTTTCAAAAAAATAATACCTCAATATAATAAAAAAATAGTAACTTTAAAACAAAAACAAGAAGACGACGCCCATGATTAGCCAGTCTGAGTATTCAACTTCATACTCATAAAAGGACCTGGCTTCATTTTTTTTAATGTTTTTTTCAGTCCTAAGGCTTGAAGCTTACTGCCTAAAATCAGAAATATTAGAAGTCCTCAGGTACAGTAAAAATGTTTCAAACAGACAAAACAGAAGATATGCTGTTTGCTAAGATTACAAGGATGGCAAAAATCCCTCCTTAACTGGAGTTTGCAAGCAGAGCTGTTGAACTTACTGCACAATGCTTTTGTGGGATTGACCTGCTGTCCAGCAAGCAGCTGCTGCAGTTTCTTTATGTCTATGCGTGCCTCAGCCATGCTTTCCAGATCTCTGCCTTGAGCAGAACTTTGACATCCATCCTCTGATGCTAAAAGCATAAGAACACAACACTTAGTCAAAACATCAGGAGTTTCCCCACCTGTAAGGACACACCTGATAATCACTGAACAGCTGGAATACAAATGTGCTGTTTTCAGGAACAGCAGAGCAAAGAAGACAAAGCCCAGTTTTCCTACAGTTGTCAAGGACAGTGGAACAGACTACCCCCACAAACATGGAACAGACATTGGCCACTTTTCTTTTTAAGGTTTCTTTTGAAGACTTCAGAGTACTTGATGCTATTTGTAAGGACTAACAGAAGGTAAGTACTGTTAATCAGCATCAGACTTAAGGAATGAGATATGAGAGACACAAGAGGTAACAAACAGGAAACTTACCCCAGGGAGGATTTCCCAAGTCTTTAAAATGTGTTGTTACAGATACTAAGTCAGTTTCTATTTTCAAGTTCATTTCTCCACTTGAATTTGCTTCAATTACCTGCAATACAATCAATCTCAATTTTAGGCAAGCCACTCTCACACTGCAGAAGTACAGAAGAATGAAGTGCACCTTTGTTCAAATACAAGCTTCCAGAAGCAGTTCAGTGTCTCCACAGCTCGACTGTACTTTTTGAACACGGTTCGAACATTTGAATGTTCAGGTAAAAATGCATTTTTCATTATTCCTGTATGAATTATCTTAGATCAACCTCCCTGAAATTATAAAAAAAAAAGAAATTCAATTGCTCTATAGTACTTTTAGAACAAATACTGGCTTTGGGAAGTTCACACGCTGAGGAAAAGGCTTTAGAAATGAGAGACTGAAGCTGGAGAAATGCAAGTTTTCCTACATTTCCATCCAGCTTTTCAACAAACAGAAAGAAACCTACACAGTCCACAGACAGGAAACAGGATGCACCAACAGTTGACCTGCACTTACAGTGTTGCTTTCCAAGACTTAAAAGCAAACAGCTGCACCACAGCAATAACTCCAAACACAACTCTGAACTGCTAGAAATCCTGCAGAAGTGCTGAAAAGCTTTCAAATTTCATCCTGACAAAATGTCAACCAGGAGAAGACTGTGTAAGATCTTACACAAATCCCAAGCAGATCAGAGGATTCCTAAATCACATGTAAGCACTTACTCCATGTGATTAGAATTCTGAATGATTTTAAAAAAGGCATATATCACAAACAGAATCTCCCATAGCATGGGAGATGCCCACAACTGAATGCTCCCAAACAACGGCCAAGTACTATTTGAAAGAGCTTCTAAGCCCTTTTTGCAGCACTTATCCTGACCAGTTTTACCACCAGGATGCATCTAGCACAAGCATTTAATTATGACACTTGATGATTTTGTTCTTCAATAACAGGAAAGTATGTAGAGGATGCATGTAGTCTGCCTCCTCCCTTAGAGCTATCAAATCTATTTCACAGAGATTTGTTTATTTTCCTGCTTTGGAGCAGGAGGTAAGGAAATTAGGAAGGTGCGTATGCCAAGTGTTGATATGCTACCTCTTCTGAGTGTTGCTAAACACCAAAGTTCAATCCCATCATACAGCTATCCTGTGTGAGAAGAGATCCTCAACTCTGGAAACAAAGCAGTTATACACCATGCTTAGTTGTGTGTAAGCACTTCCACTGAGGACACGAGGGAAGGAAGGAGAGAGAAAAAATAAATAAACCTCCCAAAAGACTAACAAAGGAGAAGAGTTTCAAGTGCTTACTCTTGCATTTACAGGATGACTGCCATCTGCAATTTGACAGAAGCCCAGGGTAATCTCTCAACTCTTCCAAGCCTTAGAAGACTGAGACTGTGCCAATTTCAAGATTCTGTTTACTGAAAATGTCCCCTTTATAAAAACTGGTATGAACAGCCCCAAACCCAAAATATTCCAAAGCTCTATGCTTACTTACTAACTTTCATGTCAGTCAATTCCAGTGACTGTAAGCAACAACAACTTAAAAAAAACCAAACAAACCCTTATTCTAGCAAACTGCAGAGGGCATCTTTCAATAAAAGGCCCATCAGCACTCCAGAAACCCAGGGTGAACTGGAAACCTACCACATGTGTTGGTTTTGGCTGGGATAGATTTAACTTTCTTCATAGTAGCTAGTATGGGGCTATGTTTTGGATTTGTGCTGGAAACAGTGTTGGTAATAACAGGGATGTTTCAGTTATTGCTGAGCAGTGCTAACACAGAGCCAAGGCCTTTGCTTCTCACATCACCCCACCAGTGAATAGCCTCTGGGTGCACAAAAAGTTGGGAGAGGACACAGCTGGCACAACCACAACTGACCAAAGGGATATTCCATAACATATGACATCATGCTCAGCATGATGGGGGAAGAAAAAGGAAGGGAGGAACGTTTGGAGTGACGGCGCTTGTCTTCCCAAGTAACCACTACGTGTGATGGAGCCCTGCTTTCCTGGAGATGGCTGAACACCTGCTTGCCAATGGGAAGCAGTGAATGAATTCCTTGTTTTGCTGTGTTTGCATACACAGCTTTTGCTTCACTTATTAAAATTTCTTTATCTCAAGCCACGAGTTTTCTCACTTTTACTCTTCTGGTTCTCTCCTCCATCCCACCGCGGCTGTGTGGTGCTTAGTTGCTGACTGCATTTAAACCATGACACCATGTCAGAGTCTAAAGCACAGGATGGCATCCAGCTATTAGTAGCATTTCCTTTAAATCCTACCTCAAGTCTACCTGAAGTTCATTCACACAGACATCTAACAGAAGACTCACTTAATAGGCATTTATTTAACAAAATCACCTGGAACGTCTCCAGCTAGCATCCTGACAGACTGCAATTTCTTACCAGCTATGAAGAGTGGCTTGTAGCAACACAATGTTCTTGTTCTTTCAAGGATTCAGTACAAAGAGCACCACTTTCTGGGAAGCCCAGGATGAGCTCTTCAGTGAAATCCTAAAATAAATCCCATCATTCTCTTCAGCCCTTACACAGTCTTCAAGTGCTTTTAGTTCAATGTCTGACCCATCCCAAAATAAAATGTAACATGAGGGCACCAGTTTGGGCAATAGGGAAACATGCTATGTCCAAGATAAGACAAGGGCTGTAGGACACACACCTGAAGTGCCTTAACTTACAATGGAATTGCTGAGATTCTTCATTCTCTCCACAACACTCTTCATTGTTTTCAGCACTGGTAGGTAAATACTGACCTAGAAAGACATAAGAACTGCATTTGCACAAATATTTCATGTGTGACTGGGATGTGATGCACTTATTTCTCCCTTCAATTCTATCCTATTTTAGACTTAATTGAGTGCAGAGAGCACAATATTTAAATGAAATCAGCAAATAACTCAGGAATAGAGACTTTTCTATTATACCATTATATATTTCTATTATACTGCTCTAGCAGACATCCTATCCCAAGTCTGTTCAAAAGAGACAGGTTTTTGCAGACCAGATTCTCACATGAACCCACAACTGTGTTACTGAGCAGTCAATAGTAACTATAGCCAAAAAGGATCATTCCCATAGTACTATAATAATTTCTGGAACTACATCAGTGTAAATCTGCAATAACAGAACAAAATCCATCAAGTTTCTACTGAGTAATATGTCTTCAGAATTTAAATATTCTTAGCTGTAGAGGTAACAGACATCCATAACCTCAAATAGGAGCACATTTGCACAAAGACCTTTCCTCACAACTCTGTTAACAAAGTCAAAAAGAAGATATATAAAAATCGGGAGGAAACACATCTATATCTAACTCGGCCAGGCAGGCCATGAATTTCACAAAGAACAGATTATTTGGGCCACTTGGTACCTATACAGCTGTAACAGTCTAAATCTGTGTGGTTTCAAGGGGCTCCTGCCTAAAGCCATGCAACTCCTTCTGCCTCCCTTCCTCCACCCTGAATATCACAGCAACAACTGGTAACCACCTGCTCTGTCTGTACAGGTTCTGGACTCTCCTGCCATGTCCCATTCCTCTCCAAACCTCTAGCAGAAGCCAGAGATCTTCACTCTTTCCTTTCACCTCCTCTGCAAAACCCACCAGTAGTATGCTCTGCAGCAATACGATTCCACTTGCAACCTCCCCTTTCGGAATACAAAAACAGAGGCTTACATCAAAGTCTGGCACACTGGGCTCTCTGAAGTCATTCCATAATCTTCTGGGAATAACCCCCACAGGAATATCATGTGTCACAATCCTACTGCTGCTTGATAAGGATGGCTTGAGGGAGAGAGAAGATGTTGTTGCAGTTATAAACAGGACTTGAATTAAGAATTCAAATTTTTCAGACCCACTCTGGGAAGTACTGGAACCCAAGTGCCCCAGACACTCAGTTCCAGTTTTCCACAGGTGTCTATCAATCCACTGTTAAGCAGACTTCCCTTTTGGATAAGGAAGAAGTGGTGAGATACCAGTCATTAATATCTATAAACTGTCCTTAGAACTGAAGAGGTGAATCAGTGAAGAGGTGTTAACAACAAAAAAAATTCTGAAGATAGCAGTCTGAAGTGGAATGGCAGGACAATCAAAAGCAAAACAAAGAGCCAAACACTACACTGAAAGCTCCTTCACTTTATGGCTTCAATGAGAACATTTAGAGAACGAAGGAATGGAGAAAAGTATACATCAGAAAGCAATGCTTCAACCCCATAACCTTCATTCTTCCTTGTCTTTTGGAAAATACAAAGCTGGCTCTGTGTGCTACCAATCATGATGTCACGAAAGACTAGTGAAATGGAAAGGCTAGAAAAATGGCCTGATTTTTCTTTATTTTGTTTTCTAGAATTACATCAAAGACTACTAAAGCATCTATCTGAGCTTAGGAAAAGCACTTAATTTTAAGAGCTTTTTCTTAATAATGAAGATAAAGGCATGGTTGCACTTACTAGCTCCACAGCAACTCTGAGACAAGGACAGTGTTTGTTAGTCAACTTGATTTTCACTGCCTTAGCACTCTGGGCAGTTTTTAATGCTCTTGACAGGTTCTCAGGCACCAACTCTAAATAGATTTTGTTGTGCTCTGCAGCTACTCCTTCCATCTGAAATTCATCGAAGAAGTTCCCCTAGAATTTTTGAAAATTGGGAAACAAAATAGAGCAAATGAAAAAAACCCCAACAAAACAGAGGAGTATGTTTTACCTATCAGACCTTAAGTTTAGAACCGCATGCGTGCAATGGGAAGCATTCTTCTGCCTGGCATCACCCGCAGGAACCAGGACAGGCTGCATAAGCATGAAGGCGCACTGCTTCAGGATAAACCTATTAATTTAAGATCCTCCCCTAACATCTATGAGCCCTCAATACAAGCGTATGACACGTGAGTTACGCTTTCCTGTTTCCAGTTTTGGACCTTTGTGGGCCAGCCCACACTTGAAGTGATAACCAAGGCAAAGGGGATGTCTAGCCAGAAACACCAGGCCTGTGCAACTCAAAGGCAATCCTGCAAAAGAGTGCCTTCAGTGACCAGACAAGCCTTGAGAGACCTGGCACATCTCAGGAGAGGGCTATGTGTACAAGAAACACCTCATATGCCAGACCCAACTGCATGCTCTTGTTTTCAATGGCATGTGGTTATTAGACTTCCCTGGGCTTACCTGGCACAGCTCACACCACATACTGACACCTCCATTTGCTACTTTATCAGAGAGAATGAAATACAGCTTGCTGTCAGTAAGGCACAGGGTGCAGGTCTTGGCTAACTTGGCGATTGTGTTAATTACACCTGGAGGAGGAAGGGGGTCGTTACAGCGGGAAGCATTTCACACATCTCATCCCAGGGGCAGGGGAGAAATATTCAGTCTCCAAAAACTCAGCTCGTGCTGCAGCGGAAACTCCCAACCACTCAGGGCAAAGCAAAGCGCCTCACGCTGCCTCCCCGCGGCCTAGGCTTCTGGGCCCGCGGCCTAGGCCTCACTGGGCCGGCCACGGGCCGGGATTCGCCGCCGCGCACGCCTTTCCTCTTCCCTCTCCCCGGGAAAGGCGGCCCCCGCCACTCGCCGAGGCACAGCCGTCCTCCGGCCCGGTACCTCCCCGCCCTGGCAAACTCACGGCTGAAGTGGTTGAGGCAGGCGAGATCCACGATCTTAGCCCGAAATCGCATGGCGACCCCCAGCCTACAGCCCGCCCCGCCCGCTGCCGCAGCACCGCCCGCCGCTAGAGGTATGGCCGAGGGCGGGCCCGGGCGGGAGTCAGTCAGGGAAACAGCGGCCTCTGGGCAAAGGACGCTACGCGGGGAGCAGCCATTGCAGCCGCCTTCCTGCTGCGTGGAGGCGGGCACTGCCGCCGCGGGTGCCCTCCCTCCCCAGCACTAGGGGGTTGCCGGAGCCAGCGCCGATGAGGTCACCTCGGAGTAGAAGCTTTCGACACTCCCAGGATCTATGTATAAATCCAGATATCTGTATGGGGCCCCGCCCCAGTGTTTCGAGGATTTTTCCCCTTCAAATTCAAGGGGAAACCATCAGTCCCTGGCAGGGGCCAGGTCCAGACTCTGCCCCTAGGTGAAGTACTATGCACAACATGAAGCAATGGGGAGGAAGGAAAGCAACAGTCATGGAAGAGAGCAGGGGTCTCTAATGGGCCTTTCCTTTGCCCCATCGCTAGACAGGCTGTACAGAAAGGGCTGGGCAACCAAAAGTGTTTTGAGAAAGCATCACTTTGTCAGACCAGGCACCTCAGGTAGACAGGCTCCCTTTGCCCAGGGGTATTTCAGCTTAGTGCATGGTGTGCAGGGGTTTTTGAAGAGACTGGAACAGTTGAAGGTGTTACGTGAAATGAAAGCCCTTGAAACAAAAAGTAGTTTAGAGAGGAGATAGTGCTTTATTCTGTGACGGGTGCTAGGGGGAAAACCCCACAAATCTAGCACACCTTACCGGGGATATTCACTCATTATTTATACACAAAATACTTTCATAATTCCGCCTACATAACTCCACCTGGGCTTACATATTCATTAGGATGACCGAATAGTCTTTCTACGCATACATATCAAATTTTGCTGTGTCGGCAAAACACTTCTGCGCAAGCGTGAGTGTCTCGGTGGTCATTTGGGTAAGGAGACCCTTCCTCTCAGTAACATTTTAAGGTATTGAGTCATCTCAAGACAGTAAAAGTTTGCTGTAAGTTTGCCAACTTCTTGAAGATAATAAGGATGTTCTTTGAAGCAGCCATAACTCTGTCCTCATTGGTATAGGAGTACCTACTTAACGTATAGAAGAACCTTGAAGTGATTAACTGCTTCTTGTTATTCCATACTTGGTGATGAGCTACGTCTGGCTGTCTCCTCATTATCACTATCTGTAACACCAGCTCAGTGACTATTTTTTTGTACACAGAAGTTCAGTAATTAGACATTTTCTCACCCAATAAGAATCTTAGTAAGAAACAATCATCTTAGAAACAAAGCAGAGGCCTGTCTTTGATAACAAAGGAAGTACAAAGTGAGGAAAAACCTTGCTTTACCTGTCTCTGTGTGTGGCATAGCTGTTTCCTACAGGAGACTTGGTCCTTTGCCTCTGCGATGTTCTTGGTTCCTTGTAGTCCTTGAAAACTGCAGCATTTGCAGAGGTGGTTTTCTAGTGCTGTCCTCTTACGTTCCTCAAGATTGTCTGGTGTGCTGTTGTCACACTGCAAGTTCCTCAGGTGAGCTAAATCACCTTTCTCACAGTTGATTTTGAAATACTCTTGGGTTGCTGCTCACAGTACCTCAATGCTGTTTTTTGATACAGTCATTTTGAAAAAAACTAAAGACCAAAAGAAGCAATCATGGATCTACATACTTACAGAAAGAGCAGTGGGTTTGGGAGAGGTTATTCTCTGGCTGTGTTGCTCCCAGGCCCTGTGCACTTTGCAGAAATCAGCTGCAGGTTTTTTTAGAGAAATCAGTCCAGTGCAGCAGGGTTTGGCAGAATCAATCCCAATTCAAATCTTAAGTCAATCAGCTCAGCACTGTGGTTTGATATTCACTGTATTTTTCAGAATAGCATTTCTCTAATAAAAGTCATCCTAACAATACGATAGTTCATTGTGAAATCTCTTACACAGTATCTGTGAATATATTACACCCTCATCTTTTGTGAGTTCCCATTTCGGTTGGCTGCTGTTGTTGCATTGGTCATGGTTTAACCCCAGCCAGCAATTAGCCGCACACAGCCATTCACTCATTTCCCACTCACTGGTAGGGTAGGGAGAAGAGGGAGAAAAAGGAGAAAAAAACCCTTGTGGGCTGAGATAAAGACAATTTAATGGAACAGTAGCTGAAGAGAAAAATAACAACAAAAATAATGATAAAAAATATACAAAATAAAGTGATGCAACACAAATTGCTCTCACCCAATGATCAATTGCCCAGTCTATCCTGAGCAGGGATCATGGATCCTTACTCCCCCAGCCAATCCCCATTTATATACTGAGCATGACATCTATGGTATAGAATAGTCCTTTGGCCAGCTTGTTCTGTCTGTGCTCCCTCTCAGTTTCTATGGGAAGCTGAAAAAAGTCCTTGACTTACTATAAACATTACTTGGCAACAACTATGTGTTATCAAAATTATTCTCATATTAAATCCAAAACACAGCAGGAACTAGGAAGAAAATTAACTCTATCCCATCTGAAACCAGGACAGAGGCATCATGGGGCCCATTGGTCCCCAGGATGACAGAAACAGTTCTTTATCACTCCAGGCTCTACTTTAATCAGTAGACCCCTGGGTAAGGTGACTACATTTGGAGAATGGGGGGTCACTGATAGGTGTAGCAGGAAAAGGGGAGGTAAATTGTGAAAGTAGCAACTGCAAAGGTGGAAAAAAATTATTCCTAGAGGGGTGACTTGGAAATTCTTAATAAGTCAAGGTGAATAAGGAGGAACTAGATGGTCAGCCCAGTGGAGTTTTACTCGCCCAGATTGCAAGAACTGTAAGCAACAATTTTATAGTCTTCATCTTGAGAGATAACTCAAGTCATTTACTAGGTTAACCCCTTCCTTCATTAACTTTCATTCACATTTAACATCTTGATTTTGTTCAGGGTGTCAAGTTCCAGTTTAAGCCAAGTTGAGGTCTTCAAAGCTAACTGTTCCTTTCTCTCCTCTCCTTGCCTGACAATTATTTCTACTCAGCACTCCACTATCATTTCTGCTACTGGCGTATCCCAACATTTCGCACAGCAGTCTCCACCATCTGACAGACAGTGAAAGCAACTTAATGACTTTTGCTGATGTTTCTTTGTTATGTCAGTTCTTACAAGAGCACACGTAACTTTCAGAACTAAATAGTTTCCAAGTTCTCTGCAGATACTACTTCTCCCTGTATTTATAAACACTCTACAAAAACTTCCACTTGTTATTTTCAGAATCCAACCATGGCACTCCAGTGCTCAAAGCTGTTGCTTGAGATCAAGGTGACTTCTCCGCTTTTTCCCTTTTTAGATGAATTCATTTTTAACAGAAATGTGTCACAAATACTTGCAAAACAGTCATGGTTGAGGCTTGCCTCCATGTCAGTCTCTCTGTGTTCTACCAGATGGATGTCAACAGAGTACTTTTTTTGGAATGGTGAGCATTTGCTTTCTGGAGTACTTAGAGTGGGAAGAAGATACAGGATGTTTGCCTAACTCCACCATCTTAGTCTTTAGCCATCAAGCTAGGAAGTATTTTTAAAGCAGCCAAGCCTAAAGTACTGATGGCTTCAGAAAAAGGAGAATAGAACGAGACCTATTTCCAGCTCTGTTCCCAGTCAGAGCGATTGAAGTTAACACTGCAAAACTTTGTTTTAGATTTGCCTAGTTAGTTATGCTGTAGATCTTCATTGCAACTTTTTTAGAATGTCTTGGAGCGTCTAAGAAATTAATCTGCTGAATCATATTACCTATAGTTGTCATCCATTTAGAAACAGCTGTTTCATGCTTAAACACTGTGGCAGAACATATATACTATACGTACCTGATTAAAAAGGACTAGATAATCAGGGAAGAGACACAGTACAAGATTTTTTGTAAATGTACTTTTAAGAATTTACTTAAGCAATGTATTGGAAGCAGGCAAAGGAACATATATGTTCAGGTAATATCTACACTCTGTTCATGCTTCATATTCCAGTGAATCATTTACATAAAGAGAATTACAAAATAAGAAATAAGTCAAGCTACACATTATGAACTTGCTATAGCATTAAAACAAGATAAGAAAATAAATGGAAAAGTACCTCAGTGATGTGGCATTTCTAGTGAATTTTCAAATGTTTCATTTCAATTTGAATATTCAAGGTTAACCCCTCTTAGACCTCTCATTACTGAGAGTTTTATATGTTTGCTATTACTTATATAGCTCCTTCTAGACTGATATAATGAACTCTGATCAGTCATTTCCTCTCTGAATCTTTTTTTTTCTCCCATTGGGAACAGGCAGTTCCCAATTAGGTCAAATAACCACAACCCTTTTTCTGTGTATCAAAGGCAATGATTTCATATGTTTTCCCGTAACCTTAACACAACACTAACCCTAACCCCTATTCCTCAGCTAAACCCTTACCCTTCTAACTCTAACGCCTAACCCAAACTCATAGAATCATAGAATCGTTATGGTTGCAAGATACCTTTAAGATCATCAAGTCCAATTGTTAACTTAGCACTGTCAAGTTACAACTAAACCGTGTCCCTAAGCACTATATCTGTGCATCTTTTAAATACCTCCAGGGATGATGATTCCACCACTTCCAAGGGTAAGCTGTTCCAATGCTTGATAACCCTTTCAGTGTAAAATTTTTTCCTAACATCTAATCTAAATGTTCCCTGGCGCAACTTGAGGCCATTTCCTCTTGTCCTGTCTCCTGTTACGTGGAAGAAGACACCAACCCCCACTAGGCAGTTGTACAAAGCAATAAGGTCTCCCCTCAGCCTCCTTTTCTCCGGGCTAAAGAACCCAGTTTCCTCATCCACTCCTCATAAGACTTGTCCTCCAGACCCCTCACCAGCTTTGTTGCCCTGCTCTGGACACGCTCCAGACCCTCAATGTCTGTCTTGTAGTGAGCAGTCCAAAACTGAACACAATACTTGAGGTGTGGCCTCACCAGTGCCGAGTACAGAACAATCCAGGGGACGATCTCTTCCCTAGTCCTGCTAGCCACACTGTTCCTGATACAGGCCAGGATGCTATTGGCTTTCCTGATGTTTACCTGGGCACACTGCATTGGGTTGTTATGACCCAAGTGGAGGACCCAGCACTTGGCCTTATTGAATCTCATACCGTTGGCCTCGGCCCCTCCATCCAGCCTGTCCAGATTCCACTGTAGAGACATCCTCCCCTCAAACAGATCAACACTCCTGCCCAACTTGGTGTCATCTGCAAACTTACTGAGGGTGCACTCAATCCCCTCGTCCAGATCATTGATAAAGATATTAAGCAGAACTGGGCCCAATATTGAGCCCTGGGGAACACCACTTGTGACCGACCGCCAACAGGACTTAACTCTGTTCAACACCACTCTTTGAGCCTGGCCATCCAGCCAGTTTTTTTGCCTAGCAAAGCATACACCCATCCAAGCCATGAGCAGCCAGTTTCTCCAGAAGAATGCTGTGGGAAAAGGTGTCAAAGACTTTATTAAGGTCTAGGTAGACAACATCCACAGCCTTTTCTCATCCACTAAGCAGGTCACCTTGTCATAGAAGTTTAGATAAGCAGGACCTGCCTTCCACAAAGCCATGCTGACAGGCCTGGTCACCTGGTTGTTCTGCATGTGCCATGTGATAGCACTCAAGATGATCTGCTTCCATAACCTTCTCCATCACTGAGGTCAGACTGACAGGCCTGTAGTTTCCTGGATCCTCCTTCCACCCTTTCTTGTGGATTGGCATCACATTTGCTATTTTCCCGTCAACTACGACCTCCCCGGTTAGCCAGGACTGCTGATAAATGATGGAAATAGAAAGGGGAACAGAGAGTTTTAATTTACCAGGCATTCCCCCTGCAGCTTCAATAAACAGGCAATTGCTTGGCTTGAAAAGTCTGTGAGATCTGATCCGAGTCTGCTGAAGCTCAGCTCTGAACGTATATATCACTGGACCCAGGAGGTGGTAAGATAGCTTTAAGCTTTTTTTTGGCTGTTATGGAAAACATAATTTGCATAAATGAGTTGAAACTGAACACTGTTTTTATCTAGATGTTAAGGTTAATCAGTGTTTCCAATTTGAAACTGGACACTGAATGAAATACACCTTTCTCGTACACTTTATTAGTGAAAACTCCTGTCTTAAGTGGTCCTTTGAGCAAGAAATTAATAAGTACAACATAAGCCTACACAGGCCACAAACCAATGGGTCAGTCTTTAACACATTTTTATGATATGGTTAATTGCTCCATTGTGATGCATCACAAATTTAAAAAAAAAAAAAAAGTAATTTAAACATAGAATGAAGAATAAATCACAACCTGCAGTTTCTTATTGATGAAGTAAGAGAACTTCAAGGTTTATTTTCTATCATCTTCTACACAAAACTGAAATTGAAGTAGTTTTGAATATATGGACAATCACAAGAAGCTGGTTTGAATTAAATGAAATAATTTTACCTAAACCAAGTTGTTTGTATTTTACTAAAATAACATTACCTTCAGAATCCTCAGGGAGGCAGTGCTTACTCTTATTTGTATCTTCATGACTAAATAATTTCCATTAATTTTCAGTCCATGGACCTTTTCTATATGCTGCCTACATAGTGTTTTACTTTGGGGCTTTAATGTCGAGAAAATCGCATAAAACCTCTATTGGGAAATCCTTCCAGCTTCCAGGAAAAAACCCGCCAAATCAGAAAATAATATGCCAGATGTACAGACAGGCTGATAACCTAAGAGGCATCTGTCTCATATTTGTGCTCATATATTTGTTATAAAGAAGGGGTATATGGAGCTCCAAAGAGACTCAGACCTTTTTTAACATAGGTAGGGATCTTGTCTTCAGGCAGGGCTTTGCTGTTGGGCCAATATTCCAGCTGTATTATGAATCTGACTACTAATATCACATTATCATTGAAGCAGTGAGCAGTAACAAAATCTCAGAAGAGCCCTAAATGAACACTATACATTTGCCCCTATCATGCTGAGATTTAAAAAACAAAGCCAAAACAAACAGGTTATTGCCTGTGCAATTCTCTCTATTGAGAGAATCCATCATCAACAGCTGTCTGGAGGCAGGCTCATGGCTGTATGTAAAGCCCAAGGAGACAGGTTGCACCAAGTACTGAGCTGTCTCCTACTTAATGCTTAAACCATGTCAGAATTCATTTTGTCCTAGCCAAAGCATGCCACAAAATGCAGGTTTTCTTTAGAAAGCCCAGGAATTCTTCAGCAGTAAACATTTAGATATCTCCAGGGTGACCTGGCAGTTCAAGGAATTTGAGCCATCTAAGATTAAAATTTAAAATAACCAAGAAACAGATCATTTGCGTAAATATCTCCTTTATTGAGTGCAAAAGATGGTCTCAGAACACCCAAAAGCATTAACATTTCATGGAGCTATAAAACCTTAAACAATTAAACAAGGTTCAGAATTTTCCAGATGGAGACCTCAGCCTATTCAGTCCAATAACAGTGTCACTACAAAGCTTGTCTGAAGAAACCCTTTCTCTCTAATTTGACAGTCGTTTGATAGTAGTCTCTGACTTTTCTTGAAAAGTTCAGCAGGATGGGAAGAATGTGAAACTGTATGGTGGTATTCCAAATTGATAAAGCCACCTAATTTCTGCTCCTTGAGAACGAATCTTCAGGTTCTCTGATTGGATTCAATTCACATGTGCAATTTCATCAATTAAAACTGAGAGTCGAGCATGTAATTTTGTTAGTCATTTCAAACTGGAAAACTTTAAAACTGCTTTGACCATTTAAAAGTGTCTATTTTAGCAATCCTTTTTGTTAGAGAACAGGCAGTTGAAAGCAGAAGCAAAGAAAGACAATACATCAGTTTTAGAGAGTTTGATAAAATAACTAGAGCTAAACTATCTAGAGTCCAGACCTTTCGCTTTTATGAAGACAAACCAAGAACTAATTCACACCAGAAAATATCTGCTACTATACCTAGATAGGTAGAATCATCACAGAAAATACCCTAATGGTATAACAAACCAACAAAAAATGGCAGCATAGCTCAAAAATGCTCCTTTTTGCAGAACAATAGTTTTTTAAAAGTATGTATGTTCAAAATTAGTATTCCAGCAAGGGATAACTGTATGACCAAGCATACAGTGGAATACTTCTGCCATTAGGCTAGGATACAGACAGTCGGAAAATAACTTTTAGTATAAAGGCAGCTGTTCAAGTAAAATAAATATTCTTCTTCTAGCTGGAATAACTTATTCCAGCATCCTGTTAATCTACACACAGACATGAAGTTAAACTGCTCCCCAATATTTATGACAGGTTTCTTTTCCTGGAGTAAATACGTGTCTGTCAGGTATTTTTCAAATACCTGACAATACAGCTATGAAGTCGTAAGCCTGTAGTACAAAAATATCCTAATAAATAAGTGATTGCACATGCTTACTGTCTCCTACATTTGGGCAGGGGGAAGTGCTAGAGCTGAGTATTTTAACCTGACATCAGTTTTGATGGCTAGCATTTTGTCTCAAAGGGCCCTAAACTGCTGACTGATTTTTTAGCAGTTGAGGCAGCTTTTCATGTCTTAAAAGGCATGGAGCAAGTCCAAACTTGGACATTCTCTGATACACTGTTTGAGATAGGCCACATAGTCAACATTCATGCGAGAATACAAGAAAGCAAAAATCTGCAAGTGATGATAGAAAATCCCTGTTTTAATGGACTAAATATTTTACACAAAATAGGATTTTAGTATTTGGGACACATCTGGATGAGAAATTTACTTATGCAGTTTCTGATTAATGAGAATTTTACAGATAAAGTTTTCCATATGGTGAAACCGCTATACTTTCTTCACCTATTTATGGCCATCATCATTTCAGTTCCTTAAATACTGTAAATTTGACAGTGTGGGGGAGGTACAAGTATTACTTTTATATGAGTGATTAGTATTTAACAGAAGCACTCACTTTCAGGTGCTTTGTTTATTCAAATACAGTTTGCTTGGACAGTAGATAGTTAACAGAATTAATATCAGGCTCACATTCTGGCACACAAAAAAATTATTCTTACAGTCATATTAGCAGAACAGAAGATTTTTCATGTAAATGGCTCTGTGGGTGTGTCTGTTTTTTTTTTTAATTTTGTTTCCAAATTAGCATAGCTGTAGATTTTTGGAGAACTCTGGTATTCCCCTGCAGATTTCATACACTTCAAATGTGTTTTATAAAAGTTCAAAGAACAAGACAATTTTTCATTTCTATAGATCCTTTTTGCAAGCCTTCATGATAGACATCTATAGCAGTGCCTGTTGTGCACAGGAATTACCCCAATACTACTAGACATTTTTCATTGACCTAGTTGGCTGTGTTAAGCTCACTTAAGTCAATTTGATGTCCAGAATGCTGGCAGCTTTATCTGCAACTGAAATCAATGGACATTTTGCTCTGCGTGGCTTCGCTTCAGAGGAAAGAACCTCTCAGAGGGCTAGGAGATTGCATAGGTAGTCAGGCTCTGAAAAGGCACAAAAATCACAATGTATATCAACACCAGCTCTTTGCACCACAGCTGACCATGCCAGCAGCACTGGCAGACAAAATGAAGACAGAGTTGAATGCCCCAGACTACAGTACTAGCACAAAGCTGGAAAATGGCTAAGGGCCAAGGCAGCACCAAAGAAAATCAACACTAATGCAACCAAAGATATTACATCACTGGTGCTGGCAGAAATCAGTCTCATAAGGTTTTGCCTCAGGTGTGGCTGGAAGGAACACAACTGCAGGAAGGGGATGACGCTTATTTCTTTAATAAGCAACTCAGGACCCTGCAGAGCAGAACCTCCAGGAAACACAAGATAACGTAAACAAGAGCTGAGAGCTCATGCAGCAACTTATGGACCAAGAAATGTAACTTGATCCTCAGGTGCCAAAAAGGTTTACGAGAACCAGAAGAAACTGTAAAGTGCTTGCTGCAATTGAAAGATACTGAACTGACTGAAGATAAACCCAAAAGCATAGATGTGCCTGCAAGGACACAATGTGTAGGAGAAAGAATAAGGTGTAAACTGTATGTTGTCTGATTCTCTGTGAGTTAAAGATTTAATGATACAAGTTCACAGCTGGCTTCAGCAGACTAAAAGCCTTCTGCCCTTTTTATGATCAAAAGAAAAAGCAAAAAAGAATGACATCACGTGAAAGCTCTGGCAGAATCTAGATCCCACTATAATGAGAATCTGCATTAACAAAGCTCATCCCTTCATATGGTTATAATCAGAGGGTGAAAATACAGGTTTTGAATGGATTTTTAAAACTACCTCCCCAGCCCCGAAGGCATACCAGAAAATTCTGGAGAGATGCAATATACCCTCTTTCCAGTAGCCAGAACTGCAGTGTTATGGGCAGTTCATTCAGGAAATGACCTCATAGGTAATTTCCTCCTGTCCACCACAGTAGTATAAGTTAGAAACAACAGTTTATATAAGCATTATATAAGCTAGAAACAACAGTTCACTCTGTGTTACTTAAAAATACCAACGACACAATGGTGTTTGATTTTTTATTATGAAAGATACAAAACCACAGAGTGTAGTGAAGCTATCATTAGAAACGTGAACTTTTTTTGAACCAACTTTCTATTTACATACACAAAATTCCTCAAGGGGAACAATATCAAATGTGAGACACATTATCAGAATATACAATATATACAAGTTCAGAGACTTTATATCTCTGTTGCTCTATACATGATTGTTACACAAAAAGTCAATTTCTACCTGTCTTACACAAGTTATTTTAAATTAAGCTTATGAGACTAATCAAGCACAATCTGGACAAAGTTCTGCTATCTGAACAGTTACTTTATAAATATAGAACAAAAAAAATAGAGCTGGGTTTTCAGCTAGACTTAATCTTCTGTTGTGTGCCCAAGCTCCAAATTGGTAGAAGTAAAATAATGGAAACTATTACCGGTTTTTATCGACATCAAACCAGAAATATCTCAGGAGTCAAAGACACACTGGTTTTCAGATCACTGATCAATTATTAGGAAAAGCAAGTCTCTGTTTTTATTTATTTAAAACCCTTCCCTCAAACAGAAAACCCAAATAAAATACTTCAGCTTGCTTTGTGTGATCAGACATTCTGTTAAAAAAAATAAAATGCAAGAGGATGCACCACTTGGTTTTGTTTTTTTTAACTGTAACCAATTACTGTTTAGTAAAATAAGGCACTTTTTCCTTTTGATCAGTCCACTTTGCTAGATTTTAGTTTAGCTCCGTTTTACACAGAGAATTTATTTCAGCTATGCCGCTTGTGACAGCAAAAGGGATGCTGTTAAGAACTGTTGCTCTCCAAGCATGGATGGCCTCAACAATACCTTCTGGATTGCTAGAGCCCAGGTCACACAGTGAATATATGGCTGCCAGCTGCACACCCCAGGGAACACCTGCAAAAAGTTAACACAAATCAGCTTATAGAAAGTCTGGTATGCAATAATGTTTTTGGTAAACCTGAATCTAAAGAAACTATTAGTTCAATAATTGGAATGCCTAAAACCAGAAAGTAGCAAGAGGACAACCTGCACACAAATTCCATGACATCTCATTTTATACTACACTTTCTAGTTTTCTGAATTCAACAGGTTTTTAGTATTCAAAGGGCATAAAAGATTTGAACATCTAGTGATATTACTCTAGTTAAGGGTGATCAGACTTTTACAAAAAGTTAGTTTTACACAGAGTCTGAAACAGACACAGACATACACCACTTACTCGTAAGAATATGTGACAGCAAGGAAGAGAAGCAATACAAGTGGTTGAAAAAGGCTCCCTAACATCAATCAATGCTTCACTGCAAAATGGACTTAACATACATAATAGCTTAGCAATATAGATCTCCACTGCCCTAATTACCTTGCTTTGTCTCAGTCAGGAATTTGGAGTGTCTTGCAGCCCTCTCCCAATACAACAATCTTGCTAGTAGCAAACTTCCGCATGAGCTGCTCAGGTAACAAATTAGCTGTTACTGCCCAAGTGAAGATCACCCTTTTAAGTTCTCTGAGGCAGCTGACCTGCTGTTACATGAAGTAGTGTAATTCTAGAGTGGCTGAAACTATCTCAGAGAGTGTTCCTTGTCTCAAACAGAAAGTAATACACATGCTTTATTAACTTCAAAAGAGAAAGAGACTGAAACTGAAAACTGTACTGTTACGCAATAACATAAACCTGCACAAGCTGTTTTGGCATGTGTTTCTCAATTTGTATGTGTTCAGCTTATATTGGCAAAACTTCACATTGCAGACCTTACACTAAAGTTCCTCTGAATAAACGTTACCTTCCTCTTTTGCATGCTGTACAAACAGTCCAATTACGGAACAAATATTCTTCACTGCAGCAAGATACCCTTCCTTCAAACCTATTTGACCCAATCGACCTGAAAGAAAAAAGGTTGCTACATATCTGACATTTAGACAATTAACTTCCTAATTTTTAGACTTACTGATTGTCTGTTGAAGGTATCAACAGAAAATACAAATTTCAATTTAAAAAAATTAGTAATTTTTGTTACCATGTTGTCTCATATACAACAGTTGTCCTATTCCTTTTGTGACTAAGGACCCCAAGGCATTCTACATCACACTGATCTAACCTCCCACAGGTTTACAATTTATAACTGCAAAACTCTCAAACAATGTAATTTCTGTTTAACAAATAATATTATATAGCCTACATACTGAAAATATCTATTGAAACTCAAAGTTTATCTATTTACCTTAAATACTCTAGATCCCAAATAAATTAATCTAACTTAAAATTGCAGGAAGAGGTATTATGTTGCATATAAAACCTTATTTTACACACTTTTCTATAAAGCATATGTATCTACAGATGATTTAATTTTAAATACCTAAAACATGCTAGTATTTACTATCGCAAAATCAGAGTAACATCTCTCATAACTTCAGCACATGCTTTCCACAGGCTGACAAACAGAAAATATCCGCATAGGGTTATAAAAGTTTGGCTTTTAAGGTGAAAATTTTTGAAGAAAGTGAAAAAAAACCTAAACAAAAGACAAGATGTAAAAAAATGCAAAAATACTTCAATTCCCTTTCCAGACAGGCTGACACTTTCCAAGGACATAATTACACAAAGCAGAAGTTCAACCAAGAATTTACATTACTTACCAATTAGCCTGAGTGTCAATGCTATAACACTATCAGGAATGGATTGAGCAGTTTCGTGCCCCTTTCTCTTCTTTATCCATTTATCCATAGAAGGCCAAAGCACTTTGCTGTGAAAGACAAATTAATTTGAAAATCTGCATGAAGAGGCGGTACAGTATTTACACAATAACAAATGCAAATATTTCCCTCTATTTACCATGTATTTCCATAGCTCCACTTACATCTTTAATTCACCTTCTAGGGAAACTCATAATAATCCAAGCATCCACAAATCTGAGTAATGTAAAAAATGTTTTAAACCCAAACAATCAAAGCTAACTTTCTGGAGGAATCATTTCTGTTCAGAATAGTATTCTTGTTCATCTTGCATTCATTTCCCTGCAAGATTCTGCATCTCTGCCTAAAGTCCAGAACTTACCCCACTGACTTCATAGATGTATATGAAATCTAGTTACTTTCAAATGTCATGCAAGCTTCTTATATGACTGAAAATTCAAGAGTTTGCACGTTACAAGTAGCAGCTGATGCTTGTTTTTAAATCTGAAAGGACCTAAGACCTTTTTCATCCTTAAAATGATGCTAATAGACCTAGTTACTTGTTACTAGCACAACCCCACATAGACAATACTCTATGATTGCATTGTCATAGTCGAACAAATGCCATATTTTTGGAGATTCTACTAGGTTATGTAAAGTCTACATAGAAAATAGGGGCTGTTGGATTAAGGTAGGTATCAAAATGAAGTTTTTTACACCAATTTAAGTATGGTAGCAGTCCATGCATTGGATTACAGGGTTCTGAGAAAATTTAATACATTGAATCCAAGTATTATAATGATTTTAGAATTAAAATCAGACTGAAATCAGGATAATACACTCATGAGTATGGTTACATTTCACTTTCAACACTGAAGGAGTGCTTGTTACACATCAATAGTTCCACTCTCACTTTCTACAGATGGGAGGGAAGAGAATTCAACAATCAAGTTCCAAGGAACAATCAATCATATTGTTTTGTTGACAAACAGTCTATCTCAAATCGCTCACAGTTGTCCACACATAGCCATTTTAAAAGCAATTATTTCTTTATTAGAAAGGTTCACAGAGTTAATTTCTTGGACTAGTACCATAAAATCCTACATTTTCACACTGATCACTCATTCTATATTAAAATAAGGCATACAAACACAATAGTCTAGTTTTCATCAGGTTGATTTATCTATGCAATGTATCTACGCAATGTTTAATTCTGTTAAAAGCTAAGTCTCAAATTTGGAAAAAAAATCACCAAAAAAACCCCACCAAAAAATCACACAGGAAAGTATCTGAAAGAAATGCTTGCCACAATACCTTATAACATTGTCATGTGTCCAGTCCCACTTCAGGCGAGAGCAGAGTAGTTCAACAGCAAATATGTACTGCCAAGCATCTTCACTCAGATCTTCTCCATACTGCTCACTCAGTTGAAATTCTACTTTTGGACACAACTGCATTTCTAAAAGCAGGTTTGAGACCATAATGCCAGCATCTAAAGAGGAACTCTGGAATTTTAGAAGGTGATTATCTTAATGCATGAAAAATTACCAACCCAGAACCAAACTCTACATATATTTGATTCTGACTGCGTGTCTGCTTGAAGTCAAGGGCCCTGGTAGTTTTGAAACTCAGTATTAGTGACAGGCTTGCTTGTTAGAAGTACTATAATTCTGTAAATATCAAGTGAACAAAATCATCTTGATTCATAGCTTGCCTATTCTCTATCACAACTGCCTTGGGTCTGCATCTGCATGATATAAATTTGCTCCTACTGATATCAAGTGCATCCCAATTTTTCCTTTTTGGAACATACCTTTCAGTATGGTAACATGTGCCTGCTGAAAACTGACAGAAATTAAATGGCTCACCCAATGCCTCAAAGACTTAAAGTCAAATCTCAAAAGTCCTTAGGTCCCTAACATTGATAATCCTTCTTCTGACATCACTGCAGTTTTTTACTGATCATAAGTCAACTGCTTATGAAATTAATTCTGATTAATTTCTGATATTAATTGATTTCTTAATTCTTTTGGTGATAAATTGGTATTTACAGTCTACTTCACAGAAAGATCATGAGTAAGAAGGCTCATCTTAAAATTAAAATCTTAAAAACTGTGCCTATTACACAGAGAACTATGAAAGACAGACAAACCCAACACATATTAAAAAGATCCCAACAAAATAAAAAACAGATCTCAAAGAACATCAACACTCCAGTCAAAGTTTAAAAGCAACGTTTACTTTTAACATTGAGGGATTAGTATTTAATAGGAAAAACAAGGAAAGTGATGGGAAAAAGGGCTGAACCAGCATGAGTTGTACAATTGTACACACTCCGTGAGAGATTCACAGGGTGTCTTCACACCCTTTATCAGAATTAAGCTGCCTGACTTGATTCAGCCAAAGCAACCAACGCAGACAGAAGCTGATACTGACAATGAAAGGAGACATTACCTGTTCCCAGTTGAGATATGCACTCAAACAGGCCAGCATCTCATTGCTTGCACTCTGCCTGACGACTAATTGCATAGCTTTGTTAATTGCACCTTGGAAGATAAATATATCAGACCATATATTTGTGATAAATAAAATCAATTTTTCTGAGTCTGGAAAGTCTAAGGAAAAAAAGAGAGAATAGATTAGTTTTTAACATTTTAAAACACAAAAAATATATTTACTCAGGCATTAAAAGCTAGCACACTCTTCAGCAAGGTAACTAGGAAAGAAGGTACAGAAATCATGTAAAAAATGCAGCCCAGGGAAGGGGAGTCATACTAGCACATCTCAGTCCCAAAATTAAGTCAGAAAAAAAATACCCAAGAAAAGAAAC
>VXBO01008862.1:0-33713 GCA_013400135.1 Rhinoptilus africanus | reverse complement strand
ACTGCACTGTAGTTCACTGAGAAGAGTGGTTTTGGAGCACTGAAACTGGATTTTTTTAGGATGAAATTAAACTGGAAGATGCACTCCAGAATCCTACTTCATACACTCCAGTCACAAATGAGCAGTCTGGTTACTGGATC
This sequence comes from Rhinoptilus africanus, assembly GCA_013400135.1. Classification (NCBI taxonomy): domain Eukaryota; kingdom Metazoa; phylum Chordata; class Aves; order Charadriiformes; family Glareolidae; genus Rhinoptilus; species Rhinoptilus africanus. Next base: position 33,573 of record VXBO01008862.1, on the reverse strand, counting down.
AAACTAGAGATAGTCCAAAAGAAAAATATAATCCTGAGATTTGTAATAATGTGAAAATCGTGTCTTCCGTACAAATCCACAGTACTTGCTAACACCCTCCACCCATACACGTATGAAATCCACATGGACAAAAACAACAAAAGAACCCAAAAAACCACCACAGCTTTGCAAAGACCTTTCATACAATTCAAATATGAAATCTGATATTGCTCAGCATTTTCCCAGACTCCGTCAGGGAAATTATACAAGTTCTAAGTGAGCATATATGAATGATACATGTCAAAATTTGTATTTCCATAGACAGAAAGAAGTGCACTACTGATATAACTGAACAAAACTCACTCATTAAATTAATTCAGAACAAGTATCTGACAACTATATATCCAGAACTATATGAATCAGAGAGGACAGAGTTCCAGGACATCAAAAGGAAGCTAATAGACCCTTCTGAACACCAAAGCAGAGATCTTCAAGGCAAAATATTAAGACAAAACATGAGTGAGTAGGCTGCAAGCAATAAGTAGTACACTGGAATAAGCAAGAGGTAGATATTACTTTAATGAATTAAATGAAATACTGCAATACATTTGCCTGCAACAATACTGTCGCTAAAAAAGCTGAATGTGTCTTCCCTCTTCACTTCAGCATAACTTCTATATTTTTAGGAAGATCTTAAAAACTAGAGAGCATATGAAAATACACCAAATCAAGAAGCTTTAACGGACTGACTGAGCATAAAGAATTTACAGAGTTCCATCCAGTGTCTTGGATGGATCTTCTATGTGATGAGGACCCTCATCACATAAGAATAATTTTCTTTTTATTAGAACAAGAACTACTGCTAAACTAGAATTATCTACATGCTGCAACTTGAATTGCCTGCCCATGACTTTGGAACACTTAAAAGACTCACTTGAGCGATGATTTAAAGGAGCATCAAAAGAAGAAAAGAAAAAAAGAAAAAAACAACAGGGGAGTAAAAGGAACAAAACCCAAAGAATGGTAACATTTAATTTATAGTCATTTAAGATAGAATACCTTAAAAGGGAAAGGGAGGAGAACAAAAAAGGATGGTCAAGAATTCAATAGAACAGATGATGGTAGTACTGACTGTTTATAGTCAATTTGGCAATTGTGTAGCTGACACATAGCTCACAGGTGTGTTGCCATAATTCTGATGGGAATTTATATGTGAAACTACATGAAAGAGAAAGTCCTAAAATAAATGCATCGTAATCAGATCAAAATAACCAATTTTTAAAAAACCCAAACAACTTCTACAATGTGTTTACAGCTGTTCACACTCAAAAGATAACAATAAAAGCACAGAACAACCTCAACAGAAGTTTATGAATTCAAAGTATAGAACAGAAAAAACATTCAACAAAAATCTGTATATAGGTTCTGATCTTTTGCATCTTACCCAGAAAGGAAAAAAAAAAGGGGGGGGAATGCTTAATACTTGCAAGAGCCGACAAAAAGACAAAGTACAAGGCAAAACAAAAGGCTTAATAATTAATTTAGACTAAGAAAAGAGATCTGACAAGTAATAGTTTCTGACATGGTGCAGTATTAAAACTATTAACATGAAAAAAGTGAAAGGAGAGTTATGATGGACTACACAAAGGACAGAAAAACACATGAGAAAACAGGAATTACAGAAAGAACCCAAGCAAAGAACCCCAAACAAAAATATCCCAACTCAACAACAAAAAAAGATAATCATGAACAAAATAAAATCACAGTCCTTAAGATTTAAAAAAAAGAGACAGGGATGTTATATGGAAGATAACCACTAACTGAAGAATCAAAAGTTGTAGGATTTTGCTCCTCATTGCTCTCAAGTTTTATTTTATTTTAATTTAATTTGAAACACAGATACCACTATACTCTTTTGAGCCCTGGATAGCTCAGTATTTTCAAACTAAGTGAAGAACTAAGACAGACTCTTAGTTTACAGTGATAGTACATATGTATGTATGACTTTATTACTGGGAATGAAAGGGAAGGGTGAGAGGAAGGGAACCAAAATGAAAAAAAACTCTTAACGAAGCAAGACTTTGGATAATGGGAAGTAATAACACTTTAAGGAGGACATGTTGTACAAATACACTGGTTTTGACCAAAGTATTGCTCAACTTCTGTCACTATGTTAAGCCAATACATGTTTTTAAATCACACTTGCTTTATGAATCAGTGCTTACTCAGTTAAAATAAGAAAAAAAATAAGAAAGATAAAAGCAAGAAGTACAAAATTCCCGGGAATCACATTATCATTTTGGGGCAAAGATGAAAGCATAGAGGATCCTAAATAATATATTTATTTGGAAAAATTAGTAGACTACTAAAAGCCCAGGTCATCACCAATCTGAGACACAGATGTGGAAGAACTGTAAGAAAGGAAATTTCTTCAAGAACAGTCCATACTTCTGCACTATAGAAAAAAGTTCTACGGAAAACATCCCTTTCACAGGATTTTTGTTTGTTTTTACAAACAATCATTCTGGAACACTACAGCAAAGGCAAACAGCATCTTTAAGATCCAACACCACTAAGCCATACTATACCTTCTTTAAGTAGGCTATAGCAGAAAAGGCGGGCTCTTTCTAAATCTCCCAGCTGTCGACAAATTCCAGTATAGACTCGACATAGAGCCTGATTGAAATTGTAACTTGTGGCATTCTTCTGAGCCTTGAGTTTATTGAGAATAACATGCAACAAGGACTCTGCTAAATGCTATAGGGCACAAAAAATACAGTTAGACTATGATATACTTGAGAATATTTCATAACGTTGTAGTAGTATGACAAGTAAAAAGAACTACTATCTTATTTACAAGAATACTGTTTGCATACATCTAAAAATGCAGAAAAATAAATGAGAGGCAACCAGCAAAAGACAAAAAAGAGTGAGGGGCAACTTCTCAGAATAAACAGACGCAGACTAGGACTACCATTCTTTAAATATAAACTGCTTAGAAATGTGGTTAAAAATTATCTTTCTTAAAAAGTGAGGAGAGGAACCCGAATAACCTAATCAGAGAAAATGGAGCAGTGTTTTGACTACTTCCAGAGGAGGACAAACAGCCCACTGTCCAAGTGTGAGACTTACTAGTCAACAGCAGTCACTCCCCAGACGACCTTACACACTGCAAGAGGTGGGGGAGGGGGTGTTACTGTCTACAGTAACATGGGACTCAATACAAGATGCAAGGAAAGAGAATATTGGGATTGTACAAGATCTACTATAGGATGTTTAGAGAGAGGGCTAAAAGTGGGGAGTAGAATTGAGAGGCTTAGGTCCCAGGTGCTGGAGAGGCCACAGGTTTAGACTGTGTACCTGCAGACACCAGGGAGTCTGAATGTTGGCTTTGTGGGAACCAGAAAGTCCAAACCAGCTATCTGAAAGACTGGGGGTCTGAAGTTCAGCCGCACGTAAGGCCACCAGCTACTGGAGGAATGTGTGTGTGCTTCCAAGTCTGTCAGTGCATTAGACAAATGGAGAGAACACGATATACTGATATACTGAGTGGTCTAATGTTAGCTACTGGAGGGATCCATAATGTCTGCATATATATGTATGTATATATTTTCCACTCCTAGGCTTTCACCCTGATCAGCCAGAGAAGGGAACAAGATCAGGCACATACTGTTTGCATGTGTGCCTATTAGGAGTACGTACTCAGTCTTGCTACTGGAAACATAGAGCTGCCACAGCGTTGCTTCTATGAAGTTACCAGATTTGGCAACTCCTAACAAAGATGACCTGAAAACTCGGTAGCAACATCTGTGGAGAACTTAATTACGTTCAAGAATTGAAACAGGGCAAAATGCTGCCATGCGTCAACTAGTGAATTACTCTGCTATAAACTACGGATTATCTGTGAGAAAGACAGCAATTTAAGTGATTTTTTTCAACACTGATGCTAAACAAGTTCTGAGAAACAAACTAAGGAAATAATTTTTTGCAATAAAAGTCATTTGAACCTAATGCTGAATAATAAAGGTGAACAAGGAATGAAAGGATATGTCATTATTGTATATACAATGCAGTTTATCTCATTTAATTAAAAAAAAAAGAAACCTCACACTTTTAGAGGAACTCCTACAATTATTAGTGCTATCCACTATAAAAAAATGCTGCAAAAATAAAGTGGTTTATCATCAGAACGACATCAGGAAAGTGAACATATTTACAAATGCAATTTTGCACCACTGATCAGTAATATCTTGTGAATTTCTATTTTTTCTGAAGTTATACGAGTTTAGATGTTCAATAACCTTCCACTTTGGCACTGCAGATAGCATGAACAATTGAGAATTCAAATACTACACACTTAAAACTCCATTCATCTGCACAGAAATCATTATTAAAACACAAAATTAAGAACTACACTACTTACCTTGTTTTTTATACCAAATTCATAGACAACTTCTTTCTCTTCATCTCTCATTATTGGAATCTTTGAGATACTGCTGACATACACATGACCTTTAACAACTGGTAATAAGTCAAAACAGGACTCAGCAATTTTCTTCAATGCCAAAGAAACTTTCTGGCAGTCAGGATCAATAACTTTCTTTTCTGGTAACGATGCTTCTAAATTGGAACTGTGTACTGAATCACTGATTTCACAACTTTTGTCACAGAAAGCCCCCTGCATTTCAGAGACTCTATTTTCAGTATTTCTGACAGCAACAGTATCATTGGGCTCCTGCTTTGGTGGTTCACTGTCCAACCTCAATCTCTTTGCACTTCTTGGCATAGATATAGGCAATAGTGTCTGTTTTTCAAGATGATTCGATAAGCTTGAAAACAATTGCTGATTTTGCACATCTTTGTCTTGATCTTTGCTGCTATGAGATTTCAAATTGCTCCCAGTTTTAACAAAAGCAGTTGATGTAGATGCAATTGCTTTGAACCCACCTATTTGAGCCACAGGTCCTGGCAAACTTTGGCTGTCTGAAAAAGCACATCGGTTAAGCTGAATATTGCCTTTCAGAATGTTTAGTGTCCTTGCCCTTGCAGACAGTTCTGGATACATACTGTCCAATATTTTTACAGAGTTCTCCTGAGGAGCACCTGGAGCAGCACTATCAGCTGCAAACAGGGGAAACCTTCCTGGGACAGGAAGTGCATGCTTTGGAATGGAAGTACAAAATTTCAAAGGTGAAGTGCAAATTCTTCTACCTACTGCCATTTCTGAGGGTGAGGGAGGAGGAAAAAAAAGAGTAGATTTTACTGCTGGACTGTCCGTTAAAGGAGACATGAGAGGAGGAACAGGAGTTTCACGTAGTGGGGATATCAGCTCATCAAGAGGAGAAAGCAAAGAGGATTGACTCTTAGAAGACATTACTGGGGACACGGTATGTGCAGCTTTTGGAGGCGTAGCAATCAAAGGCAGTAACAAGGGGGGCAGAGGAGGACCCATCTCTTGCCTAATTTTATTAATAGTCTCAGATGAGCATTTTATTGGCATAGAAGTATCAGCATTTGCAAGAACTGGCTGAGTTAGGTCAACCTTGAGAGTCTTTGTTTTCCTTTTACCTTGAAATAGCTTCTTTGATAGCCTGGCATGCATTACTTGGGCAGCTGTCTTGGCTGAAACAGTCAAGATTTCAGATGGTTCTTGGTTGTTGCACTTCAATTTATTGCTCTTTTTGGTAGCAACATCCACATGAGCCTCTGACTCCAACATACATACCTTCTCAAATACTGGGTTTTGTGGCTCAGAAACCTGCCTAATTGTCTGACAATTGCACTCTACATCAGATAGGGCTGGATTTGGAAGATACTTGACAATTTTTTTTTTTCTACTGCTACCATCTAGAATAACATCAGTGTTGTTTTCTCCTATGTTGCAAGAAGGGCAAGTTTGATTATGATCATATTCTTCAAACACTGAGACTCCCCTATGAACACCATGTGGTAGACTGTGCTCCACATTTGACCGAAATTTTTCAGAATCATTTTCTCCAAAGAAATTGCTAAGTGCTAACATTCTTGCATTTAATTTACTGGGTTTTACAGCCAGTCTGCAAGTTTCTGAGAATCTGGTTAACATCTGGCACAGTGGTAATCTATTTTTTGAAGTATTTGGCATCACAGGGCTTTCTTTTGATGCCCCAGTTTTTAACAGACATTCCTCACTGTCATTGATGCATCCAGCTCTGTTAAAATCTACAATGCATTCATTAGCACCCTCAGGATTTTCAGACATTACTAATATACACTTTCTTTTCCAAGGGGCTAAGTCTTTAGGACAACCCTCCCCAACCACACTTGACAACTCATTTGCAGTATCTGGTGAGGTGTTTGTTTCACAGTGTGCATCCTTATCCACCATAGTGTCTGCTTTTAGATGACTAACTGTTGAAGTATTTCCTTGGTGCATTGTCGAACGAAGTTCACATACTTGGTAATCATCATCAACAGTTGTACCAGTTTCCAGAGCACCCAGTGCAATTCTGGAAGTTCTCAATTCCTTTCTGAACATGGGAACACATTCGGAATATTTAACATACCTAACTTTTTGTATAGAACAGTCTTTCTCTTCCAATTCATTGCTCTGTTCTGGCAGATAAAAATTATTTTTAGACCTTTTTATGGCGTTTTTCCCAGATGCCTCAAAACTATTCAATTCTTTGCTTTCTCCCCCAGCTGTCAGTGAACCAGTTCTAGAAGGATCTGTTCTAACCTCCCACATAGAAGTTCTGCATTCTGACTCTTGAAAATCAAGCTTTTGGAGAAGAAAAGTATTCTTATTATAAGAGTTTGCATCCAGGATCTCTGATTTAACAGATGTCTGAGGCTCTTTATCTACTGGCTGCTCCTTCTCATCTGGAATTTCCACTTCATTTTGGGGTACATATTCCTTCTTTGGGTAGTCCGTTTCTTTGCACATGTTGTCTTTTTCAGCAGATAGAATCTCAGCACCATCTTCCAAGCTTTCTGAAGAAGAGTTAAATGTGCTACACATAACACATTTTTTATCTCCTTTGTTTTCCCATGTATGGGAAAAAGCACTCTTTTCTGTAAAATTAGTTGCAACAAAACTGACAACTTTCTGAACACTGAAAGTTACATCAGGAGGCACTGTTGATTCCAAGCCCATTCTCCCTAGCACAGGAGAATCTGTTTCTTCAGTATCTATACAGCCCATCTCTGAGTCCGCTTGAGCAGAAAAAGCCAAGCCACTATTAAAATCCATTTCTGAAGTAGGCTGGCAGATGTTCTCTGAAATACTGTTTTTCTTCACAACATTCTCTTCCCACTTAAATGAACTGTAACAAGTCTCGGTCACCAATTCCTGTCCTTGATTATTTAATTCCCCTTTTATTTCATCACCTTTAACACTTTCAGTTACCGAGAACTGATTCAGAGGTTTTATAAACTGTGCCTGAGAAGTAAGATTACTTTCTACTAAGACAGATTCGATGGTATCCATTCCTGCTAACAGCTCACTGCTTTCCTCTCCTAACTCTTCTGGATTAACTTTGAATTCAGTTTCTTGAGATTCAAACACTCTAAAGTTTTGAGTTTTGAAAAACGCATGTTCTACTGTACTACACGGATTTTCACGTTGCTTTATTTCACCTTTTATTTCTGTAAAATCTAACATAGAGGATTCACACTTAGCTACGCTGCTTTCTGCATCAATAATGCATGCTGTCTTTGGTAGTGCAAGTATATTTTCCGAGTCTGACATCCCTTGTGATATATTACTACAATTTTCTTCCTGGTGTGGATTGCCTTTTAAATATCCGCCCTCCTTTATATCTACTAATTTTCCATTTTCTGCACCATGCAGTAGCTCTGACGATTCAGCTATTTCTAAAACACACTGTCTATTAAATTTCATGGCTAATTCAGTAGTCTCAGGTCTGGTTATATTCACGTCTTCAATTTTGAGCTGTTCATCATCTTTTGGAAAGGCTGACAAAGCCTCCATACCTACATTTTTGCCTATGTCATCCATAGACAATGAATTTCTGATTCTTTCAATAGCAGATACAGGTAAGTAACATCTAGGGACTTGGACAGTCTCTGGTTCGCATTCTCTGTCCACTTCATCTTGTATTGTTTGCACACACTGTTTCTTTACTATCTCTTCACTGTCATGTTTTATTTCAGAGCACTGAGAGTGTGCAGAGATCACAATAGCTCCAGTGTCTGCCTCAGCCTCCATAATTATTCCCTCACCATCATGCTGTATCATTAGGTCTTTAGGACACTCCACTTCAGAGAAGGCTTTTGAACTACTGGAATCAGACAATACATTTTCAGAGAGCTCTCTCTCATTATTTGCTTCTGCATAGAGTCCTTTCACCTGTACAGCAGCTGTTATTTCCTCTCCAATTACCACTTGTTTTATGTTTCTGCCTACATCACTTGCCATATTAGATACTTTGATTACATTTTTTGATTCATTTTCAACCACTTCATTCTGTATCAACACACCAGATTTCTCCTCACTTTGAAGAACAATGCATTCTTCAGGCAGCAAATGAGTAACATTCTGGGGAACAGATACTGCCCTAGGAGTTTCTCTCTCTCCTGATAATTCATCTCCTTCTGCTTTCATTAATTTACCATGCTTTTCATGTGCACCCTCATAATGAACAGCTCTGATTAAGGTTACATTGTCTTCTGTTTGCTTTACCTCACTACATTTTTCCATCTGATTCTGAGGCTTGAAACTGTGTAACATAAAATCAGCTGGAGAACTTCCCTCTAGGCTGTGCATGTCCTCACTATTTCCCTTCTGTTCTTCAGTGGCTTCCAATTCATGTGCTGTTGCTTCAGTTAGTTCTCTCTTCTCACAATTTTCCTCCAAACAATCTTTGTTAGTTTCCATGTTTGTAATTGAAGTAGCAGCTTCAGCTCGCTTTGTTTCAGCATCTCTCTCCTCCTTGCTTGACATTTTTGGACCAATATGAACATTCTTTTCATTCCAACTCCGGTTACTTGAGATTTCTGCATCAAGACCATGCTCACATGATTTGCTCTGTCTGTTACACTTCTCAGTGAGGCTGAATACATTACAACCCCGAGGCTGAACTTGGTCATCTTGTAAAATACTCTCCACTGCAGCAGCACTACAATCAACTTCTTCATCACTGGAACCTGTGACTTCTCCAAACAATATATCCTTTAATGAAAAATATAAAGTTAGTATTCCAAAGCTTAGTACCAGTTTTAAGATCTATTTCTCTAAACAAATACCGTGGTGGCACTGACATGCAGTGCTTTTGAGAGATCAAGGCTGATCAAAAGAATTATATCCTTCTTCATTATTGTTCTTCAGAGGAAATGGCAAGTACCTCTGTGAAAAGTCAAGAAACTCCTTTACCTATCTATTTGCATTCTAAAATTACTGGAAAACAACATTTCAGTAGGTTCCCCTCGACTTTCAAGCTGTGGAATTTTGCTATGAAAGCCATGTTTATTCCCAACAGTAGTTGGGAGTGTAAGTCTGCAACATTGGGGAAAAAAATTACAACAGCAGTTGGGACAGGGGTGACTTTGTTTTAATTCTGAAAATTATGTTTTGCCCTCTTCCATAGGCAGTATGCTAGAAGGTAAAAAAATATTTGTATGGATCTAAATGCTTACACAGAGACCCCTTCAGACAATAAATAACTAATGCTGATACTCAAAAAAAATATAATAGCCCAGGAAAATCACATCATTATTTTTGCAGTAATTATACAACCAAGTTAGTGACAAGTCAGACCCATCCTGGAACTCACCTGTGCAGTTAGTGGTGAAAGCTGTACTGGAGAAAGTAGAGCAGGGAGAGGTCTGGCCCAATTCAATATATCCATCACATTTCCACCTGGGCCCTTTTGCTCCTGATCGGAGAAGTCTAAACCGCTGTGTGCCCCATCTGTTTGTTTTATCACATCTACAGTTCTGTTCTCACTGCCATGCAGACATTCTTCAGTACTCCTGTTTTCAACAGAGTCACCTCTGAAAGGTTCAGTACTCGCCTGGAGTTGCATGGCTATTAGAGAATTTTGCTTTCCAGCACTTTCTAGTGAAGAACACCAAGGTAGCGTTTTGCCATCACACTTCCTGATCTTTTGGTGCATTTGTACAGTTTCTGAGACACAAAAACATTGTTATGAGGTTTTTTCCCCTCCCATTTTTCTTTATAGAGATGATACACCATAGTAATAAGAAGCACTTACTGTCACTTTCAGAAATATTTTCCTTACAGAGATCACATGTTATTCACAAACAATTCTTTTTTCATGAGAAAGGTATATGCATGTGCAAAGAGCTCCCACCCAAACCACTTTCTGACTTGGATCATTAAGACTATTCTTCCCAATTTTTCTTATCAGTAAGGCCCATACTGGGTAGGACTGAAGGTCCATACAGCTCAATGATTTATTTCAGTTGTAGCCCAGTAACACATGTTCAGGAAAAGCAGGAAAAACAGGCAGTGACATTCACCACTCAAGCTGTCATTCTCAACTCAAAGTATGCTGCAGCTTTGACCCTGCCATAAACACAGTAAGGGAGTTCTTAGCTATATTCCTAGTTTTATGATTTAACATGCATATGCTTTTAAAGTGTTTGTTCTTTATATTTCAATATTGAATCTAATTGTACAAGAAATGACTTGGTTAAAGCTGAATCCTTAAAAAAAAAAAACCAAACTTCCTTAGAAGTGAGGCTTCCCCCAAAACATACCTACGCACAAAGGAGTTTGAACCACGAAGACAATGAGCATTTTGACAGGCCTTCCCAGATAGTGATGGTTTTATAAAAAGAAAGTATGACCTCCAATAAAACACTAGAAAACAACAATCCCAAAACCCCAGTGTGCCACACAGAACCAGAACCTACTCTGTAATATTTGCAATTCTTATACGACACTTGTATATGGGATCTTCCTTACAGTGCTCACAAACATTACTGAACACAGAATCAGCAGTACTCAAGCAAGAGATCAAGCCTATTCTCCGTACATCCATGTATCACCCCACAGTATAAAGAACTGGACATGCACAAAATAGTTTTGAACAGAGGATGCATTGATTTAATTAGCACAACTTGCATTCTGTTGGAAAAATAAAAAAAGAATAGTGTGCTTCATTATTGCTGTCAGTGTTTATCCACTGGTAGAATTTGCAAAGATACTCCTGAAGCAGCATCAATGGCAAACAGAATCAATAGGTTAAAATGACCTCCCAGAGATCTCTCTCCCAATAATCTTTAAGTACATTCTGCTATGTTGGGTCCACTAAGGAGTTAGTAGGAAAACTGATCAAACACCCTATTTCCAAGAACTATCTCAGTCACTTCATGTAGCAGCTCCATGTTAAAATCTCAATTGCTGCAACAGACAGCAGGAGGAAGGAGAAACTGTTCATCATAAAAGGGCCTTACCACCTAATTTTCCCCAAAGATAAGTAAACTCTGATATCTCCTATGATCTTAGAAGCATCTTACAGGTTTTAAGATCACATACTGTTTTGTAAAACTATTTACAAACTACAGTCACATGGAGCTTCCAGGACATTCTACATCTTGTCATGAAAAACCTAGATTCCTTTTACAGTTAAAGTCCTATTAGGTCATTCAAAGGAAAAGGAGATGCTTCACAAGCAGGAACAAAGAAAAGAAGGAAAATTCAGAAGGTGTTTCTCTAAAAATTTTATTTTAGATTTCTTTCATGCGCCTTTGCGCCAACCAGTTCCAAGGTCAGAACTTTCTTCACACTAAAGCAGGCAGAAACGCATCATTCCCTATTTTGCCCCTAGAATAACTTCCATTTGACAACTGGGAAGTTGACTTTGCACAGTGACCTACCCAATAGTGCTAAGTTATCAGGACCTTTACATCCTATCTATTCACTGAAGATCAGTCATGAGCCCAAGAATATTGATACACACCATCCCCTGCAAAGTTCCCTCTCAGAAATTATCAAAGATACAATCAATATCTGAATAATTAAGAGATTGTCCACCCTTCTCTCCTCATCCTTTGCCACCCAGACCCTGATAAATTTGTTTGAATTTCTTTAGGAATGAGATGCTTTTCTCATGGTTACCCCCTTATCTATATAAAGAGTTGTCATAGCAATTTTCAAAGGCTCAAGTTATAGTGAACTTCTCTACAGGAAACAGCCAACTCTTTAGCACCTTGGCTTGAACTTCAGGTCCAGGGAAAGTCCTACTGGTATCGAGCCCTTCTTATCAGAAGGATCCTCTCAAAGACTGCATTTCACAGACAAATTTTACTTTATCTAGGGAATTGCACTCTTTTTCATTATGTCACTTACTGAAACCATTACGTTTTGTCCTCAAATCTACAATCTGGAATCTAGTCCACATAGCTTCAAACCCTTACACTGCTGCCTTCTCCCACTTCTGAGAGAAGGTTAAGATTACTCTGATACTTCCTTGATGAAAAATTGAAAGAGGAGAGCAGAGGTGAAATAAGCAATCCAGTGCTAAAATTGGTTGATTTGTTGCTAAACAAACTGAATTTTATAACTCAAATCTTTGCTCCTGATTGTCCATGTTACAGGGCAATTCACTGTTATGAAACAACGTCCTCTTCTCACTGCACCCTAAACAATAAGCAACTTCCTGAAACAGGTCCTGTTTTTTTCCTCTCAAAAACAAGGACCAAATTAAGATGCTGGATGTTTTATCAAAATAATTCACCTAGCCATAGAATCTCCTCTGGTTTACAGCAAAAATGCAACACTATCAGTAAAGTGACTGCAAATCCTGACTACCAACTGCACACTTCAAGGACAAACAGCAATATTCCTCTGAGGAAAAATCTCTCCACAGTAAGTTTCTAATGCCCTGCTGACAACCCTCAATTTTTCAACCTGTTTCAATTATGTGAATTTCAGGATGTTTAATACACTAGCTATTTTTTAGAGCTACAGATATTCTGGTTTTTGAGACAGCAAATTCACATATCCCATCATATGAAACAAATAATGAGGGCGAACATTTCATACCTGAGACAAAACACACAATGCTACACTATCTAAAAAGATGTTATCTTGAGAGATTTTCATATGGCTTTAAAGACAGAAAACAGGTCTGCTTCTTAAATCACTTGCATTCTACGGACTTTAATCTCAGGACCGTAAAACACACACAGGTCCTCGGGGATTCAGTTTTATCTTTGTATTTTATATATAATGCCACTGTCTTGTATCTCCTTTTATCTGGTATTAAAGCAGACACCAAGGTACCTCCCAGTGCAGTCCTTTCCATCCTTGCTCTTAACATCTATATGCAGCTTCTCCCCTATCCTGGATCCCCAAATGAGAAGATTAGGTAAGATGGGTATACCACTGTAGTAGGCAAGATTTACCTCAGAACCCCATTACACATACTACTTGAAAGCCTCAACTCCTCCCAGACATGGTCTTCCCATCTTCCCTCATCTCCTCTTGCCATAACCCTGCATACGAACAGTGTATGTTGGAGAATACAAATTATCAAAATCTTCAGCACTGGGCTGCAAGATTCTTCAAATGCTTCTTCACACGCTCATTCACAATGCAAGTGACTTTATGCTCAAATTACATGGGAAACAGTTTTCCGAAGTCTGAAAAACCAGCAATGTCTTACTAACGTTAGATTATTGTCTAAGGTTATTGTCTGATGGTCAACTGCAGGTACAGTCAACTTTATTACTGGCAGATTTATAACAATACTACCAAGACCAACCAAAAAAGCTTTTAAATTAAGTATGGCAAAACCTCATTGTCCTATCAGGCTTTTGTAATGGCACATGAATGGAAAACCTGATGAGTCTTCCAGTTTTCATACATGACCATGTTCTTCAAGAAAGCCATTTAAAGTCATAAACCTTGGTGGAACAGAGAAGGCACTGATTGTAATGCAAAGCTTTGGATATTTTACAGTACAGTTGAGACAAGTAAGTATCTTTCTGAAAGACGAGATCCAGGCAGAAAGATGAACTGACAGTCTCTGGAAAATATACTTCAGTAATACAACCATCAAGCTGATTTGCTCTTTAAGATGAAACCCATTATATTATGCGACAAGAAATTAGGGGCAAACTCTTTAAGATCCTTTTTTTTGTTAGAACATTGCACCTGTAAAAACAAGCATTTTGCTATTATGAATCCAATGTAATGGCCACTTTCATGAGAGGCAGAACAAGATGGCTGTCCAAGGGTTAAAGAGGGGAAAAAAACCCAAACCCAAAGCATCTAGCCACTCCAACAAAAGCAAAAGAGGGACTAGCTAGAAGGGACTGTAATGAACAATTGTTTCCTTTTGTGAAAGTACTGTAGCTTCCTTGAGATGTGAATAGGAAAGATGGGACAAGACTCCTGGAATCTAAAGTTCCCCTTGTGGTGGATGGGAAGGGGATGATACTAGAACCTGATACCCCTGAAATCACCCACATTTCAAACTCTTCAGTTTCTTGTGCTTGTTCTTGTTATTTGATTGACCCTTGATCAAGACATCAAATTCAGAATCTCAGGGGACAATGGCCTAGCTCAGTTTTGAAGCGGAAGCTGCAGATCTGATGCATTAAATTGGCGGGAGTGAGGCTGAAAAACTGGCTTATGAGTCTGTCCTTATATTTTGGCACCTCCAAAGTGGATTCCACTGGAATACAATCTGAAACTAGATTCATTGGGATCTACACTGGTTGAAAATTTTCAGACTTAACAGGATAACAGTTTACCTTCAAAGCTCTAAATAAGGCAAGGTACTTATCCCAGACAGTATCTCTACAGCCTGAGTTACAGAAAACTAAAGTAGTACAGATAATAAAAGAAAAATGAAAGATTAATAAGCACACTCTAGAGAGACAACTACAGAAATACTAATGCAGCTTCAAGGCACCTATTACTCGAGGGCAGAAGGAAAGCAACATCTGTTATCTGAAGGTAAAGCAGTTCAAGTTTGCTGTGAACGTGCATGTGTATAACTACTCTGATTATTTTTATTATACTGAGTATCACATTACAAAATTAAAACTATCACCAAGTTACACATTTTGTTTCTCTGTATCATCAATATGAAAATTAATGTACCATTATCTATTATTATTCAGGCAGGTATGAAGAAAACTGTGGTAACAGCTTCTTAAATTTTACAATTCAACTATGTTATCACGTGTTTGTTTCAGACTAAAAAGAGCACTGGCATCCTGTAATTCACATTATATACTGCAGAGTTTATAATGACATAATAATTAAGGTAAAAACATGACAGGTGAGTTTTGACTACTTAGAAGTAATCAAAGCAGCTGATAGTAAAAGAATCTGATTTCTCAACTGCAACAGCAGATCACAACAGCTTTTATTTAGAAGATCATTCCAGTTTATTTGGCTATTCAAATTAGTATTTGCAAATATTTTTCAAATATTCTGATCACATATGTACTTGACAAGGCAATCACGAAGGGAAGCATTCAAGTCTGACAAAAAAAGTTATGCAAACAGTAACCAGCCTGATGATATCCCAGTAATACTGAATTAATGCACTTGCATATTAATAAACTCACATTTACTGGAACCTACCTCCTGTAACAGTCAGCCTTCTTTTTTCAGGCCATGCCTTATCCTGAACAGAAGCTGAAAAAAATGTACCAATATTTATTTTTGGTCAGAAAGACAGCTTCAAGAAAATTTAAAAAATTTGCATTCCATCTCACCCAGGGCAGGATCATTTTCCTCATTCTCTCTTTTTCCTGTTGCACTGTCAATGCACATCCAGAGTTCTTTCAACAAGAGCTTTATTTTTTCTGTTAAAATAAATATTTTTATAAATCAAGGAAAAAACCTCAGCTGTTCACAGAGCTAAAAACTTATGTTTCTTTATTTTCACTCAAACACAGACTATCTACAACAAAATAAAAATAACCACAACAAAAATTAAGATAAGGGTTGTAGGGGCATTTTAGCTTCAAAGAAAGATAAATGCTAGATGCCACTGAGGGAATGAATTCTGTATTGGCTATAGCCACACAACAGGCTGAAGGATCAGTTGCAGAATGCTTTAGCTTTTCCTATAGTCAGGGTGGGTGGCAAAAAGTTGCAGCAGCCCCCAGAGCAAAATGTAAAAGCAGATTTGCATGTAGCATTAGTGAAATTAAACAGCTTTCTAAAACTCAGGTGATGTGAACATAAATGAGGAAGGAAATCTTTTCAAAATTAAGTATTTATATCATATTATTTCTTAATGTCCACTCAGTAGTAACTCATCTTAGTCTTACCATGGAGTAACAGCACATTAAATGTGTGAATTAATTAATTATCAAGCCACAACATTAGTAGGCATTGTCTGGAGTCCTAACAGCACCATTCTAGGTAATGCCAAACAACCTAGTTCCAGAACAAGAAGGGCAGGTGGAGAGGGAGAAACAGACCAAAAACTCAACAAAATACAACTCACCTACTTATGCCAAAACTATCATCATATCCAACAATTAGGAACCAAGACTATTGATTTTATGACAATTCCATAAGTCAAAGACCACAGCAAATTGCTATTTTATGAAAGGACATATTAAAAAACCTCAATGCATAAGAGGAAAACCTGCCAAATTTTGCATGACAGGTATTAACAGCACTAAAAATTTCTCATTAGTAATAAAGCCCTGCTGATATTTGAAGCTCAAATTAGAGCTCAGATCTTCATTTTCACATTTTGCTATCAATTAAAAGTTCACAAATGAAACTGGGTACCAATTTAGTACAATCCAAAACGTAGTAAAAATATGCCAAGGCATACAAGAACTGACAAGGTCCACCTTTTTCAGAAAAATTTAATTTTGCCAACAAATCAAGAAATAGAACAGGGAAGTTGTTCTTTTGCCTGAAAATTGCCTTCGGAATTTCTAAACAATTCAAAAGCAATACTAGTATTTTAGAAGACTGCAAAAATGGAAAAAAGACATTTGTTTAAAGTTTGGCCTCAGTATTTTAGAGGAAGTTTAGAATGAGTTTGTTCAGATAATTTTTAGCAGATATAGGGAGAATATATATATATGGATCAATAGCAGGAAAAAGTCAATAGGATAAGAAACAGCTATACATCCTGGATTTCCGCTTGATTTACAAAGCCTCACACAGAAATTGTAGGAGATTACACTCCTAGTCTGTGTCTTTTTTTTTGCATGCTTCCTTTACAATTTCAATGAGCTTCAAAGACAATGGGATTGTTTGTATTTTTCTCGGTGTTTGCATTCTGTTTTATAATTGCACACCAACTGGCCATACTAGTCATTTTAATAAATCAAATATTTTCCCTACTGCAAAACTGAAAATAGTCATCTATTACACTAGTACTCCATCACTGTAACATACTTGTATCAAAAACATTTACTCTTACAGCATTTCTGTCAGTATCCTGTTTCCAAAAATGCAGCTCCAGAAGAGATGCAATAAATTCATAATGATTGGTTCTACACAGAGAATCGTCTTGCAAAAGATCTTACCTTTGTCTATATTGGTTGTAAGATCTTCACTTGAACTCTGGGTCTCCGCGTGCTTAACTAAGGGGGAAAGGAAATGTTCAAACAGAACAATACCACAAAAAAATCTGACCACAATCAAAGGTGAACACTTACCTTTTCTGCACTTCTCTTTACATACAACATCAAGTTTTCCCTGTTAAAATTAAATAACATTAATTTTTCATGCCATACATAGTTTGTAGAGCATCTACTCTTAATTAGCATGAAATCTAAATCAACATTTCAAAGGTCATGCTTCAGCTGGAAAATTTCTCTCTCAAGGTGAATTGCTATGTTTAGCTACTCGATATCCCCAACAAATGTAATTTTACTATTTCAGTATCGCCATTACTAGTAGCTTCCTCCCCACCCCCCTGAAATACTATAAGAAGCTTCATCCAAAAGACCAGGAAAGTCTTACTTGTGCCTTCTTTAGCTCCTTTTCAAGCCTTTTCTTTTCAGTTTTCAGTTGTCTGAAGTCCTGTGTATGCTTTGATGCAGCCTCTTCAAGAAAGAGAACCAAAATACAAGTTAGAAACTACAATATAAAAGACAATTAATTTAAGTAGTATTGGTCACCAGTCTGCAAATCAAATTACCAGAAAAAAAGAAGGAGTAGTATGAAATACAAATCTATTGAAGTGCTATTTTGGCTCATAAAGACAACAACTTATACAGACAAGTATGTTGTCTTCCACTGCATAATTACTGTTCTGAATACATTTACTACTTTTCTCACTTATATGCAAGAGTGAAGACTGGGTCATACTGTAATGATACTGTACTGTAGAACAATATACAACAAATGAAATAAGGGAATAAAATTAAGAATGAGGTGCAATGTTTTTTTCACGTGTTTTATTCTCTTATTTAAAAGGGGGTTCTTTTTTAAAGATGAAGACACCATTGCCAACTGCATTAGAAATATGTAGATAGCACTCACAACTAATAAACAGAGAAGAATACCTGAAGGAGGGTGGGAATAAAGAGTACAGGGCAGGTAAGTGATGACTGAATGTGTGGTTCCTAGGGATATTCTCAAGCAAAAGAGTTATTTGAGAGAACTGAGAGATGAGCTTCGTGGCTTATACTTGGACAGCAGAGAAAAAAAAGATGGAAGTTGCCTGCTGATCAGATCAGGTCACAGAAAAGAGCACATCAAAAGAAGGAGCATTAAAAAGGCAGCTCAGGTGGTAGGTTGACAAAAAACCATCAAGGGAAAATTTCAGACTGACAAAAGAAACCAGGCTAAAATACGGGGTCTGGGATATTTAATTAATAGAGAAAAGAACTAAACAGATAAGCTAGTCGCTTAAGTTGAACTTAATCCAAACTATTTCAAAGTATTTCCTTCTAATTCTGCCAGAATTTGAGTTTTTGGGGGTAAGAGGCAAAAAAAAAAGTTGGCAAAAAAACCCTTGCTGCCACGTAATGGAACTCCAAAATGCTCATCAAAATAAACACAAACACCCTGTACCTGTATTTCACAGTAGGATTTATAGGATCATAGATTGGTTTAGGTTGGGACCAGATCATCTAGTGAAGATCACTAGATGAAAGATCATCTAGTTCCAAGGCCCCTGCCATGGGCAGGAACACCTCCCACTAGACCAGGCTGCTCAAAGCCCCATCCAGCTTGGTTGTGAATACTTCCAGGGATGGGGCCTCCACCACCTCTCTGGGCTACGTGTTCCAGAGTCTCACCAACCTCATTGTAAAGAACTTCTTCCTAATGTCTAATCTAAACCTACTCTACTCTAGTTTAAAGCCATTGCCCCTGGCCTTACCACTACATGCTGTTGTAAAAAAGTGCCTCCCCAGCTTTTTTGTAGGCCCCCTTCATTTATTGGTAGATCACCATAAGGTCTCCCCGGAGCCTTCTCTTCTCCAGGTTGAACAGTCCCAACTCTCTCAGCCTGTCTTCATAGGAGAGGTGCTCCACCCCTGTGATCATCTTCATGGCCCTCCTCTGGACCTGCTCCAAGAGGTCCACATCCTTCTTATGCTGAGCACTCCAAAGCTGGATGCAGTACTTGAGGTGGAGTCTCACGAGAGCAGAGTACGGAGGAGAGTCACCTCCCTCAACCTGCTGGCCATACTTCTCTTGATGCAGCCCAGGATGCGGTTGGCCTTCTGGGCTGTGAGCATGCACTGCCGACTCATGCTGAGCTTCTTATCAAATAACATCCCCAAGTCCTTCTCCTCAGGGCTGCTCTCAATCCATTCTCCGCCCAGCCTATATTTGTGCTTAGGATTGCCCTGACCCACATGCAGGACCTTGAACTTGGCCTGGTTGAACTTCATGAGGCTGGCATTCAGGGGTTTCTAACACTAAGATACAAGTCACTCAGTTCACTGTAACTTAAACTGTGGTAAGCAGATCTGTGTGTCATGAATAAAAATATTTGCCTTGCCAACTAACAGTACAGCAAGTTAAGTATCAGAATGTTTTATGCATATCTACCCTCTACTAGCAAAACAAGAAAAAGTCAGTGCCACAAGGCATGTACTTTATCTCTACTTAAAAACAAACCAAACAAACCAAAAACCAATTGCCAGAATATTTAAAAATCAGAAAACATATGTCAGGATCACTACACATTTAAATACGATTATAAACATGACTAGAAGAATCCTGCCAAGATAATTAGAATGCTAGGGCACATGCCCTATGAAAACAGGCTCACTGAACTAAACTTAATTACCTTGAAAGGAATTAAAAAATCACCAAAAAAAAAACCTTAAAGGGATCCAAGAGCAGCTTTCCTGTACCTACAAGGAGGTATTGAGAAGATGGAACGAGTCTGTTCAGTGGTGCATGGTGGGAGGAGGAGAGACATCAGGCATAAATTTAAATAAGAGGCTTTCCAACTGGCTATAAGGAAAAGCTTTTTCACCATGAAGACAGTCATGCTGTGAGTTGCCTGGACAGGATGGGCAGACTCCATCCTTTGAGCTCTTCATGACCAGAAGTTCCCTTCCAACTTCATTTACACCATGTGCCTAAGATACTCAATAGAAAACATTGTGTGGGAGGGCGAATGTAATTCAGGGACTAAGCACCACACAGAGTACTGCCCTGCCTTGCTCCTTGGGGCCTCAGAGTTATAAAGCTGCAATTACTTCTTCGAATAAGTAGTATCCAATTTCAGTATTCAGTGGCCAGTCCAGGCCAAACCACCACAAAAAGGAATCAAGAGATGGAGCAGGACAACAGCATAGTAACACAATGTAGAAAGTTACCTTCAAGTTTCTTCACTTTTGTTTCCAGTTTCTTTCTCCTGTTAAAAAGAAGGCATTAATACATGATTTTTGTATAGAATTATGTTGCATGAAAAGCCAAGAAAAAAAACCCCAAAATCTAGCCATTTCAGAGAAAACACACTTCCTAGACCCAGGACCTGTGAGACCAATGTGTCCCTGGAGCTGAAAACTTAAATCAGTGGCATGTTGCTGATGTTCTCACACAAACAGCTGTACCAGTTACAGAGGGAGAGTTTGCTTTTAATAGAGTCAGTCCGCTAATCCAGGTACATAAATATATCTTCAGCTACTTGTGGTAAGAAGACGACTCTGTCCTGACAAACACAAACTGCCAATGCTTGATCACTGATCGCTTTCATGAAGAATACCACCGTTCATCCATTCCCCATATTAAAACTTATATAATGGACAGTCCAAGCCTTTCTGGATGTACAAGCTTTAATCATCATTTTAGAATTAACTGGAATACATTTAAAAACCCACACAAAACCAGGATGACTGACCACCTTTGACATGTAATACTCAAAAGCTGAAAAATATAAATACAAACAACTTTGTCATATTTATTTCATCCTTAGAAAGAATGTGATCTTTTAATTTAATTCAGCAACCTTAGTTCTGTAACAGTCTAACATTTTGAGTACTTCTTTCAAAGCTTGTCTGTAGGAGGGATTTCCTACCCAAAACCTTCCTCACAGTGGACTTGCATATTTGTCTCAAGTTATCAGACTGTTATAAGCTCAGAATTGGGGAATTGCCATCCTTGCAGATATTCAAAACTCAACTAGACAGGGTCCTGGGCAACCTAACTTTGACGCTGCCTCTGAATGGCAGATCAGACCAAAGATTTGAGAGATAATTTTTGACCTAAATTATTTTACAGTAACTGTAGATTAACATTCATTTTATGAAAAACTCACTAGAATTCTGCTTCTGAAGAAATTCAGCTCTCAAAATTACTGAACTCATGTGACCTACTGCTTAAAATGCCCTCAACGTCAAAGGTATATAAAGTAACTATAGCGTAACAGTTGAGGTTGGAAGGGACCTCTGAAGGTCATCATGTACAACCCACCCTGCTCAAGCAGGGCCATCTAGAGCCAGTTGCCCAGTACTGTGTCCAGATGGCTTTTGGGTCTCTTCAAGGATGGAGAGGCCACAACCTCCCTGGGCAACCAATGCCAGTGCTCAGTCATCCTCATGGTAAAAAAGTGTTTCCTGATGTTCAGAGAGAACCTCCTGTGTTTCAATTAGGGCCCGTTGCCTCTGGTCCTGCCACTGGGCACCACGGAAAAAAGTCTGGCTCCATCTTTTTTACACCCTGCCTTCATGTATTTATACACATTGATAGTATCATCCCTGAGTGTTCTCTTCTCCAGGCTGAACAGTCCCAACTCCCTCAGCTTCTCCTCAATGCTCCAGTCCTTTAAGCAACTTTGTGGCCCTTCACTGGACTCTCTCCAGTATGTTCGTGGTTGTCTTGTACTGGGGAGCTCAGAACTGGACACAGTATTCCAGGTGTGGCCTCACCAGTGCTGAGTAGAAGGGGTGTGCTGCAGGCGCACCTCCCTCTGCTTGCCGGCAGTGCCTAATGCAGACCAGGATACCATTAACCACCTTTGCCACAAGGGTACATCACTGGCTCATGTTCAACTTGGTTTCCACCAGGTCCCCCAGGTCCTTTTCTGCCAAGTTGTTTTCCAGCTGGGTTTCTGTGAGACCATTTCTCCACCCAGTCAAGCTCGCACTGGATGCTTGCACGCCCCTCTGACCTGTATCAGCCAATCCTCCCAACTTTGTGTCATCAGCAAACTCACTGAGGGTGCGCTCTGCCCCATCAAGAAGATTACTAACAAAGACGTTAAACAAGACTGAACTGAGTATGGGGTCTCCCTCCTCTCCCACCAGGATACTAACATGAAGATCACTAACAAAGACATTAAACAGGACTGGATCAAGTATGCAGGCTCCCTCCTCTCCCACCAGGATACACTGCTGGTTGCTGACTTCCAACTAGACCTTGTGCCACTCATCATCACCCTTAGGGCCCAGCCAGTTTTAAGTCCACCTCACTGTCTGCTCAGCCAGCCCCTACAGCAACAGCTTGACTGCCTGTGAGGCTTTTAATAGCAGACAGTGTCAGAGACCCTACTGAAGGCCAGGCAGATACCAGCCTCTGCTCTCCCCTCATCTACCAGGCATGTCAGCTTATCATAGAAGTCTACCAAGTTGGTCAAGCATGACTTCCCCTTGATGAAGCCATGCTGACTACTCCTGTGGAGTTTCTTGTCCTCCATGTGCCTGGCAATGGGTTCCAGGATGAGCTGCTCCATCACCTTCCCAGGGATCAAGATGAGACTGACCAGCTTGTAGTTCCTTGGCTCTTCCTTCTTGAACATATGAGTGACAGACAGGAGATGGGCGATGTATCTATTACCAGCACATTAGGCGGGGATCAGTTCCCTCCTAAGATGCAGTTAGCAATGGGGTAGCTGCTCTCTGCTGTTCTTAGATAGGACGATGCGCTGAAGACTCCTTTAAGCTCACAGAACAGAGTACCTATACGCGAACTAGGTGCAGTCTGGCAGAAGAAATGACAACAGCAAGTGGCAACAATGCTAATCTGCTTGTACGGTATTTTGTATGACAGTGACTTGCTAATGTGCTTGTGAGTACTGTACATTTCACCAGTCATGTAAAGAGTAACTCATCTGAGAGATGCTTCAGTCTCTTGATAATCTACATGGCCCTTAGTTGGACTCTCTCCAGTATGCCCATATCTCTCGTACAGAGGAGCCCAGAACTTGACATAGTACTCCAGGTGTGGCCTTACCAGGGCTGAGTAGAGGGGAATGATCACCTCCCTCAATCTGCCGCTAACACCAAAATAGCTTAGGAACAGCAAAGTTTAAAAATTATAGCCAGTTTAAAAGGAATGAGTCACCAGCAGGAGTCCCATTGGGATGGGTGCTGGAACACCTCAGAAATAAAAGCTGACTATGAAAATAACAGCAGAAGAGTCTCAGAATTTCAAGGGACTAGAGGGCAATCACTGGTGTTGGTAAATGCAAAGTGATGCACGTGGAGAAAAATAACCACAACTACAAACTCACAACATCCAACTGTGTATTAGCTGGTTCTCTTTTGAGAGCATAAGTACCTTTCCATATAATAGTGAGAAGTCGCATTCCTGATACAATTGATTTAGAGACTAGAAGTATAACAGGGTTAAAAAGCAATCAGACAAATTCATTAGACAGTCCATCAAGAGCTCTAAGACATTGTAACACGCAGATGCGCTACAGGCAAGGAAGCCTTTCAGTGACTGAATACTGGAAGAACAAACTTTAGGAATTATCAAGCCACAGCTTGACAATATCCTGTACTATGGCAGCAAAAATGGCTTCTGCATTTTTGGTGCCAAATTCCTCCTGCCCATTTTCAAACATGGTGGACAGTTCAGAGCCTGATGAGCTGTTTCTTTAAAAACAATTATTTTAAGGACTGATTTTAAGTGCAGATCACTTTGGCAATATCATTTATGTATGGGCCTCAGAGACTTATCAGCACAATGGAAACAAACAGCAATAACAAAAAGCTAAGATTAAGAACCACTTAAAACTGGAGGGAGCAACTACAGCTCCAATCTTATGCTGTACTTAAAAACCTTTGCTAACAACCACCAAAAGTCACTTCAGGACAGGATAATAATTAAACTAATACTACCTTCCAGAGTGTTTGCTATGAAATGTAAGACTATTCTTCCATCAAAGTCCCTGTTCTAAGAACCCATAAGCACAAAAATTTTAGCAAAATGGAACAGATAAATAGGTAAGGTGCAAGACCAAATTCTAGAAGAGGTAAGGGTGGGGGAGAAAAAGGTTGGGGAAAAAAAGAAGCATCACTCACACAGCATTGCTGTTTAATATTTCTTCTTTAATTTTAACATATTCCAGCTGACTCTCCTGATAAATCTTGAGAGAACTCTGTGGAGAAAGAAAGCACAGTTAAAATATGTCCTTACTGAGGACAAAATAAATAGATAGCAGACGCTTTACCTATTCTAATGAAAAGAGTGCAGAGTCAAAAAAGGATATTCAATGAGAAAACAAGCAAGTTGAAAAGTCAGGTTATTCTTCTTCTTTAAAGGCAATACTTTCAATAAATAATCAAACAAACAAATAAATCCTTATCTATGTATCTTTTGAGTATGTGCCTCCAAGATCCGCTTATCTGGATAGGAACCCAAAGATGAAGTCAAGAGCACAACTGTTATACACCATACATAAAATCCTGCTTTTTCTGAAAAAGTGTCATCAGGACATCAGCTCAGGGAAGAGGATTTAAAAAAACAGTTCTAACACAGAAGAAAAACTAGGTACAGTTACAACACAGATGTTAAGAACTACCTTGTACCAGTATGAAAAAACTACCAAGAAAGAGGGTGGGGTATTTTTTGCAGAAATAATAATGTCTAGAAAAGCATATATTTAGGTAATTTGGACAGTCGAAAGCTTTTCTTCTGTAGACTAAATGTCAGCTAAGAGATGGGAGAGAAATTAGGAATAAGCTCAAATAGCTAATAATGTAAAAGCATTAATAGTAACAAATCCTATTCTGCACAGACCCTCTTGGCATCTTTTTAATAGTACAAGTTACAGATAGAGTTCAGTAATCTAGTAAGATCAAAACAGAAAACCAAATGAATTTTAATTTATCTCCTTCCATCCTAAATAAGGAAATAAAATCTAAATAATGTGATCAAAAATCATAGGAACTGAAAAAGCCTGAACTTTTTGCCTATCTGAAACTTGCTGCCATTTAATTAATTTCACCTAAAACCAGAGCTGCCTGACCCAACGAGCCAGAAATAACAACTGGGCTTATTAAAGCCTGCTTCATTAAGATGAGCACTAATATATACATTTCCTTCAACAGAAAAAGTGCAAGTTATTTAAACCTTACAAGCGCACCTTTTTCTCTTCCAACTCTGCTTTCAAGGAACCCAACTCCTCCTGGCATTTTTCCAGAGGCAGGATTTTCTGTAGCATCTGCTCCACTTGACAACGAAGAGCCAAGATCTCTCTGAAACAGGAAATGTAATTAAAAAAAAAAAAATTTCCAAAAAACATGGGTGCTTTCAAACTCAGTGTTTCGATTCTTCAGTCAAGTGTCATAGTATTTTGCTCTCCCCTATAGAAAATTGCTGTGAAATACCCAAAGACTTTTAAGAGTCTAAGTGTTCTCATTTTTCCTTCCAACATACATTCAAAGAAAATTCAAGATCTGATTTAAAACTTCAAACTGAGCCTAAAGCTAGATGCAAGCAGATGGCATATGCCACACAAGAGTACTGCCCAGCTGCCTATACTGAAGTGCCAGGAATAAGTGTGTCTACATAGGTAGTGCTGTGAAATAAGAGCACAGTCCAATTGCAGGATTTTTCAGCAGGCAGGATGGAGTGCGTAAAGACTATATGCTGCCTCTTCCTCTGTAATCAAGCAGAGTAAGCAAGGGCACACATCCACAACTCTAAGACAAAATGCTTCATACAAATAGGGTCACCCTAAATACGCTTACATTCAATTACCACCAAATGGTGAGCTCTGCATCTCCGCTTGGTCACTTTAGACTTTTATGTAACACAAGGCCAGGAAAGAATTTCACACAGGTATTGTAGAAGGAAAAATTTCTCTCTTCATCAAGGGTATCTTTGGTAATTATATCTTACAAAGCATGGCAAAAGAAGGGACCACATTAGAAGCTCAGGGCTGTTGCTGTAACAACGTCAAACTCCTAAAATCGCCCAAGACACCGAGAACATAGCATCTTTAGTAAACAGTTTAAATCAAACTTACCGTTCAGCAAACTGAAGCTGTAATCTCTTGTTAAGGTAGAAATTAAAAGCAGTTTATCAAATGTCCTTATGTACTTTTTCAATCCAATTACCACTTGCAAAGAAACAGCCAATAAAGACTTCCACCCAAAAACCCCCCAAGAGTTGCAGAACAGTTTAATTGAAACATTTCAATATGTTTGAAGTGAATAAGCAGAGCTTCTTCTGTCACATGAAAAAACTTGACTCATTCTCAGCAATGCAGATTTCAAATAGTCCATATTAAGCCATATCTTAGACATAGCCTGATTTTAAGTAGGTAGTTGTAATTCCAAACCCTTTTTACTTTAAAAGCCTACCCAGTCTGCTCATTACTAGAGGCTTTATCTCTTAACTTAAACCTTAAGTAAAAAACTCAAGCCCTCTTATAACAAATGTTGATAAACTAATTCTGTAACAACACTAATAGAAAAATAAAGGATATCAGTGCATTTCTGTTGATACTCTGTCAGCAAACGACTGCAAAGAAAAAAACAAAGACAGACTTAATCATTTTCTCACCTTTTTTAAACAATCATATCTTAGGATACCTTTCCTTTTGCTTTATAGATAAATGGCCAGAAATGTAAGATTGGTTTGCATTTTCTGGTAGCAGTCACTATAAGGCTTTTGCTTCATTAAGCCATTCAAACCTCAAATTAGACTGCTTTAAAACAGAAGAAAAAAACCAACTAGCCGTTACATGAATTTGTTAACATCTAACCATTTGCAGCTTAAAAAAAAAACCCACAAAAACCATAATATACATATAATCACAAAATCATATCCTAGTTCCTAAACTTAAAAGGATGTTTTCCTAGGAAAGAATACAGAAATTTAAGAAAAATAGTTCAAAGATCCTAAAAGGCTTTAATCTTTACACTATTCTCCTAGCAGCCATATGGGTAACTCTCTGATCTAAGGTGTACAGTGGACCATGGGACAACACCAAGGAAAGCTATTCTCTCCTTTCCTCAAATGTTATGGTTTTTATGAATGAAGAGAAGAAAGGACATGAAAGAGAAATACTGTGGCAGTTACTCCAATACAGAGACCGTTGCGCTACTTACTCTTGCAACAATTAAGAGGAATCAAGTAAGGCAAAAAAAAAAGGGGCTGAGCTGCAAGTAGCTGAAGAAGAGGTAATTCCCACAAGAAATGTATGCACTGGCAGAGGAACAGAAAGTTTGGAGGTAGGATAAGGGATCTATGGACACAGAGTAAAGGAGCTTTGAAGAAAAGGGTACCAGTTAAGACAGCGAGGGCTCTCTTTTTGGAAACCAGAATGCAGGACTGGAATTTAGATTTGCTAAAGCCAGATTGACATGTATCTGGGAAAGGGTACATGAGAAATAAACCATTACAACGAGGAGACTTAGCAAGGATATTAGGCCATAGTACAGAGGTATACATAACATGTCTCAATACATTATTCCATACAATCATACGTTGATAGGTACTGAAAAGGGTAAGAAATCACAGAAGAGAAAGCAAACTATGGGAAGCATTTTAGAATATTCTGACCAGTGTTCAGCCTCACTTTTCATGTTCTGATATTTAATAGAAACAGCACTTCACACCTTAAAATGCTGACTAAATTCTGTTGAAAAGGTTTGTATGCACCTGTGCTTGACTTTTATTCTCGTACTATATTCTTCACAGCAGATAAAATGAAATAGTCTCTTCAAAGAGCTGCTTCTGCTAGTTATTTGTAATAACATATAAGCTATTACAGCTACCCAAAATAGCCCTGTTATACCATTCTACTTGTTCTACTACCATTACACACAGATGTTTTAGGGCATAAATTAAAGTCTCACAGTCTAGATTTAGAACCTGTTCGTGAAGAGTTACTATCATTATGAGGAGGATTTAGTTTTGTGTATTAACAAATACCTACATTCCACAAGATGCATTTGATACATTACTTTAAGAACTTATGAGCAATAAAAAACAAGCCAAAGCAAAAAAACCCAACCCAACAACCACTTGTGCAATTGTACTTACTCTCCATCGATCATTTTTTGCTTCAGTGAAATTAATGCCGCTACATATTCATTTATATTCTGTAAGGAAGAGTCTGAAGTCGGTAAAGAAGTTTCACCCCCAAAAACCAGTAATATACACTGTAAATAACTCCTAATCTGACTGCTCAAGTTCTACAATATACGACAATCTGTCGTCTTTTTTTCAGTTCTCTTAGTGAATAAGTTACTAATACACCAGAAATATATTAATACAAATACATATAAAGAATGCAGGCTCCACAAGTATACATGCATAGACAAGGCATTACTACAAAGGCTCTTCAAACTTTGCCTTTACAGTACTATAGTACTATATAGTATTATATACTAACAATCCTGCAAATTTGACCTCTCAAGATCAAATTAAGCTTTGGCAGAACATTACCAATAAACGGCATCTAGCTCATCTGAGCCTAGATATCCCAAATTCTCAATGCATACTCATTCCAGGTGTATCCGAAGATCTCCTCCACCCTTTGAACTCTCAAGCAGGGCCCTCCCCTCATTTAAAGGTGAAATAAAAACTGCCCATAGCGCTTATGAGCGCTGAAGAAAGGAGGTGAAAGATGACACGCCTTTCACTGCATCGAAGCAAACTCGAAAGGATACGCATAGAAATTCACTAAGCAGTTCCCGCTAGGCACACCGCAGAGACAGGAGCTACTTTTCCGCATTTCGCCCGGCTAAAGTTCGTCACTGCTGCTCCTCTTACAGAGCCCGTTTGATAGTTCTCTATCCAAATTCCCGCTGCACCGCGAACGTGACNCCCCTCCTCGAGGGTGACCTCGCCGCTGCCTGACTCATAGCCCCGGAAAAGACGGCAGATGATAGTCTCTGCACAAGCCAAGCGTTGAAAGCGCCCAGTGAACACCGTCTTGTCCCACTGAAGGAAAAGGAATGACTACTCCTGCATCCGCCACGGCCTTCTACGAGTACTTTTTTTTTTTAAAGCACGGGCACTTCTGAGGGGTGCTGCCGCGGTCTTGCCGCCAGTGCGGGCGGGGGGAGCTTGTCTCGCCTGGCTGGAGCGGCCCGGGGGGGGAGCGCTGCGGGGTAAACTCCGCATGTGACGTGCCCTCCCTAGGGAATGGAGCTGAGCGCTGCTTGGTGTTGATTTGAGAGGTTAGGTCGGGTATCAAGGCACTTTGTTAGGTGAGATAGTTAAGGCCAGGGTTCTGCAGAAAGAAACTGCGCTCTATCAGAAATAAGTGAATAGATAAGATGTTCTCTGAAGAGTTCAGTGTTTCCTACAACCATTCATGCTTAAGTGAAAGTCCTATTTTCAAAATTATGTTTTAGCATTGAAGATGCCCAAATTATATAGCTGTTTATACTTCTATAAAAGCTTATAAGTTTCAGTGCTTCAAACTGAATACATGCAGAACTAGGCAAGTAAACGTATGGAAATTCAGTATTGCCATTTTATTTTTTATGTTAAGTTCCCATTCCTTGACAAGAAGAATATATTTTTAAAACCCTGTTTTAACACTCTGCAAAACCTAGTTATTACAAGCATTTCCTTCAAAAAATAAGAGGTTTAAAGCAAACTATGAAAAAGTAATGTAAACTACATGCTTTTTTTTTTTTTTTTTAATTGCACTTAACTTGATTAGGCCAAGAAAAAGAGAGATGGTAGGGCTTGGTGTTCTGAAATTCTGCTTCATTGTATCACAAGTGATGAGCACATCAGAATTCAGAGAAAATGCATGGGAATGGGCAGGCACCAGGAAGGGCAGACAGGTGCTCAGAGGAGGATTCTAGATCTGGAATTTAAAAAGCCCCATGAGTTCAACAGTAGGCTTATACAGGGCTAAGCTGTGTATGCTGTGAGGTCTGAGTCACAGAGACTTGATCTCTTTTGTTGATAAAACAGAAAACTGGCCACTGTTGATAGCTGTGGATCTCCTCATTGTGGAATGGGGCCATTTAAAAAGAAGGAAATGATGCCTGCAGAGTTATTGTGTTTGTTTAGCAGAACTGAAATAGCCAGCACCACATAAACATAATTTCTTTACTGTTGCTCATGGAGACAACATAAATTGTCCTTCCTGTTTCTTGAGAATGTAGAACAGAAAGAATCANAGCTACTTTTCCGCATTTCGCCCGGCTAAAGTTCGTCACTGCTGCTCCTCTTACAGAGCCCGTTTGATAGTTCTCTATCCAAATTCCCGCTGCACCGCGAACGTGACTACGGCACCCAGCGCTTCCCACCCGCCAGCAGCCCGTAGCCCTACGGCTACGGGCCAGCAGCCTGGGCCAGCAGCCGGCGGCCCAGCTCCAGCGACACAGGGAGGGCGGCCCGTTGCTACCTGCTGGAGAACACCGCAGTTCGCGCAGGCCGCGGCGGCCGCAGTCCCGGCCGCCGGCGGCGGCGTCTCTCCAGGCATCATAGTGACGGCGGCGCCCCAGGCCGNGGTCGGGTATCAAGGCACTTTGTTAGGTGAGATAGTTAAGGCCAGGGTTCTGCAGAAAGAAACTGCGCTCTATCAGAAATAAGTGAATAGATAAGATGTTCTCTGAAGAGTTCAGTGTTTCCTACAACCATTCATGCTTAAGTGAAAGTCCTATTTTCAAAATTATGTTTTAGCATTGAAGATGCCCAAATTATATAGCTGTTTATACTTCTATAAAAGCTTATAAGTTTCAGTGCTTCAAACTGAATACATGCAGAACTAGGCAAGTAAACGTATGGAAATTCAGTATTGCCATTTTATTTTTTATGTTAAGTTCCCATTCCTTGACAAGAAGAATATATTTTTAAAACCCTGTTTTAACACTCTGCAAAACCTAGTTATTACAAGCATTTCCTTCAAAAAATAAGAGGTTTAAAGCAAACTATGAAAAAGTAATGTAAACTACATGCTTTTTTTTTTTTTTTTTAATTGCACTTAACTTGATTAGGCCAAGAAAAAGAGAGATGGTAGGGCTTGGTGTTCTGAAATTCTGCTTCATTGTATCACAAGTGATGAGCACATCAGAATTCAGAGAAAATGCATGGGAATGGGCAGGCACCAGGAAGGGCAGACAGGTGCTCAGAGGAGGATTCTAGATCTGGAATTTAAAAAGCCCCATGAGTTCAACAGTAGGCTTATACAGGGCTAAGCTGTGTATGCTGTGAGGTCTGAGTCACAGAGACTTGATCTCTTTTGTTGATAAAACAGAAAACTGGCCACTGTTGATAGCTGTGGATCTCCTCATTGTGGAATGGGGCCATTTAAAAAGAAGGAAATGATGCCTGCAGAGTTATTGTGTTTGTTTAGCAGAACTGAAATAGCCAGCACCACATAAACATAATTTCTTTACTGTTGCTCATGGAGACAACATAAATTGTCCTTCCTGTTTCTTGAGAATGTAGAACAGAAAGAATCAGATGCTGATGTTCCCAGCGAGGTTCTGTGCAAACAACACTCAAGTGTTCATAGAATCATAGAATCATAGAATCATAGGGTTGGAAGGGACCTTAGTAGATCATCTAGTCCAACCCCCCTGCCAGAGCAGGGCCACCTTAGAGCAGGTTACACAGGAACGCGTCCAGGCGGGTTTTGAATGTCTCCAGAGAGGGAGACTCCACCACCTCCCTGGGCAGCTTGTTCCAGTGCTCTGCCACTCTCAAGGTAAAGAAGTTCCTCCTCATGTTTAGGTGGAACTTCCTATAAGTGTTCTGTGCAAACAGCACTCAAATTCATAGCACAAAACTGTCATCCTCTCATCACCAGGAACTGAAAGCAATATTGATGATAGGTGCAATTAGAGAGGCTCTGCAGAGGAAGTGAAGATGCCCAACCATCTTCTTCAGTGTGTATGGACAAGAATTAAGGGGAAGGCCAACAAGGCAGACATCGTGGTGGGAGTTTGTTATAGACCCCCTAATCAGGATGAAGGAACTGATGAAGTATTCTATAAGCAGCTGGCAGAGGTCTCACGATCATCTGCCCTTGTTCTTGTGGGGGACTTCAACTTCCCAGATGTCTGCTGGAAATACTACGCAGCAGAGACGGAAAAGTCCCAGAGGTTCCTGGAGTGTGTGGAAGACAACTTCCTAACACAGCTGGGGAAGGAACCAACTAGGGGAAATGCCTTACTGGACCTACTGTTTGTTAACAGAGAAGATCTTGTGGGGGATGTAAAGATTGGAGGTCGTCTTGGCCACAGTGATCATGAACGGTAGAATTTTCAATTCTTGGTGAAGCGAGGCAGGGAGCCGGCAGAACTACCACCTTGGATTTCCGAAGGGCGAACTTTAGCCTGTTTAGGAGCATGGTTGAGAGTGTCCCTTGGGAGGCAGTTTTGAAGAGCAAAAGTGCCCAGGAAGGATGTTCATACTTCAAGCAGGTGCTCTTAGAAGCACAGGAGAAGGATATCCCCATGTCTCGAAAAATGAGCCAATGGGGAAGAAGACCCACCTGGCTAAATAGAGAGCTTTGGCTGGACCTCAGGAAAAAAAGNTGGACCTCAGGAAAAAAAGGAAAGCTTACATTCTCTGGAAAAGGGGGTTGGAAACTTATGAGGATTATCAAGGTATTACAAAGCTATGTAGGGGGAAAATCAGAAGGGCCAAAGCTCAATCAAAACTCAGCTTGGCTACTGCAGTTAAAGACAATAAGAAGAGATTCTTTCAGTATATCAATAGAAAAAGGAAGACTGGAGAAAATGTAGGCCCACTGATGAATGAGACAGGTGCCCTAGTGGTGGAAGACACAGAGAAGGCAGAGTTACTGCATGCCTTCTTTTCTTCGGTCTTCACTGCTAAAGCTGTCCCTCATGAACCCCATATGCTGGAGGCAAGGGGGAAGGTCTGGAGAGAAGATTTTCCCTCAGTTGAGGAGGACTGAGTCAGAGACCACTTGGCCAACCTGGACATTCATAAGTCCATGGGCCCTGATGTGATGTGCCCACGAGTGCTTAGAGAGCTGGCAGATGTTA